>JANHFX010023361.1:0-13691 GCA_027560015.1 Chloroceryle amazona | reverse complement strand
AGGAAAGATCCGGCTGCTCCCGTCCTCCAGAGAAAAACCGGCGGGCAGAATCCGGCAGCTCCGGCAGCTCCGGCAATCCGTCGGGGCAGGGTCCCTCGTGCTGACCTGAGCCCCAGACCATCTCCGGGGGGTAGCACTCGGCTCCTCCCCCCTGGGTGGAGCATCTCACAGCGGGTTGATGTCCTGCTGTGAGTCGGGCAGTGGGTCCTCCACTGCCCATTAAACTCCCGGAGGGAGTTACCTGTGAGGCACGGGCAAGGCATCGATGGTCCCATTAACAGAGAAACTCCTCCTGGATGTGAGGGTGCGTCCTGGGCAGCTGCTACCAATGATTTGTTAACAGCCTGTGAGCAATGACATGGAGAGTATAGAATACACACCTTTTGCTCTACCCACATAGTGATAAACTGGTCCCAGCCCCTCTAACTATGACAGTACTGAACAGAGAAGTAGGCAAGTGCAGAAGCTAAAACTGACATCAAATAATTAATGAATTAAATGAAGAGCCTCTGTTTCCTGAAGATCCAGCACAAGAGCAACACCTTCCTGCCACAGCAACAGCAGGAGGAGGGTCTTGCTGGACACAGGGAGGTGAGGACGTGGTTCTTCATAGGGTGTGCCACCAAAGAGCTGATGGTGACTGGTCTGCATTGGCCTGGATGGGTGAACTCCTATAGCTCCTGCTGAGAAAGCTGCCTTGAAAAATATCCCATGTGTGATATGTACCTGCCTGAATAGCTTTTGAGGGAAGGACCTTTCCATCCCGTTCCAGTTCCTGGGACATGGTGCTGTTCATGTGAGCTTGGCTGCTTCCAGTGCCTGGAGCCTTTAGGTGGAAGGCAGGAGACAGCTGTGTGAGCAGGAAAGGAAAGAGGTAACTGAGCCTTCCTAAAGCTGCATGGGCTGCTGGGGAACTGGAACTCATGCTGGTGTGTTCAGAGGTGCACACTAGACACAGCCATTCGGGACTAAATCTCTGTCAGCTGAGAGTGATGAATTCACCAGCCAGCAGCAAAATATGGCCAGGGTTTTCACGAGGTGCTGCCTTTCTCCAGACTTTAATGGGAGCTCGTTTGGCTAAGCAGGCATTTTGTACACTAGTCATTCTCTGACACGTAAATACAAACATTTGCTATCTGCTCCTGTGCTAGGGCAGTTGGTGCTGCGGATGCTGCTGTCCTGGAGGTGAAATCCACCAAAGCATGACCCCTGTGCCCACCTAAAAGACCATGTCCCTGTGGACCCTGGCGCAGGGAACCATTTCCCTCTGGGCATGTCAGACGAAGACCCTCGGTGCATTTACCGGGCGCAGGGCTGGGGAGATGGCGTGTTCCCTCCAGGGGAGGCAGTGGTTGGACTAAGAGGAGATGTCACCACTGTGATGTCCAGGAGGATCAGCCAAATGTGGCCGTGCCACACAACAGGCAGAGCCCTTGCCAGTCCCAGCGCCCCTCCATGTCAGGGGTGACAACCCCTCCAGCAGCTGGACCACCGGCCTCAAAGGCTCAAAAGCTGCTGGGTGAGAGGCCATGATGCTGATCAGAGCCCTTCCCCTCTGATGTGGGCTTTGCTTTACGTGGAGCAGCCGTCTTGCCCGCACGCCGGCCGTCGTGCTGTGAAACTGTGTTTTGGGTGAAGAAGGCTGCTCCCCGCTCCCAAACAAGGCAACAGAATGTTTTAAACTGAAAATACTTCATAAGAAGTATCTTTAAATATCAAAGCGTTTTCAGCACAAAGAAAATCCCTCCGTTGTCAAAGTACCAAACCATAATATCCCAACTCCCAAGCCATTTATTGCTGTACAGCCAAGATAAGACTGCAGAGAGCATCCTGAGCTGCGTTTGCTTGGAAATCTCTTTCCAGGGCTATTCCCATATATATAAAAGTATGCACTCTGGTATATATGATGTGTCTATTATATATGTATATATGGTATCTTCTGTTAACAAAGTGAGTCTAGTGTGTGCCCACAGCATCGCAAGACAGCAGTGGGAGCTCAGCCCTGTGGCTCTTTCTCTCACATTGAGCTTTTCTCTGTTATTCTTGGGGAAGCTGAGCAGGGGTCAAGCCCAGGCAGGGAAATGAGGTCTGGGGCTATGGAAAACTCGGACCCTAGAGCCACCTCCTATTATATAGATATAAATGGAATGGAAAATTATTTCAAATAAAAGTGCACTGCCCTCTGAGAAATGTTCTCACAGAACCGCCTCTGAGAGCAGCGCCTTAACTCTTTATCAGAGCACAGGGCTTTGCAACGGGGGGACCTCGGGGCAGCGGTGACAGCGAACACAGGGTGCCAGAGCCAAGGACGTGCCAGCGCAGCTGTTGCCAAGACCGTGGCACGGAGCGCCACAGCCAATCAACCCCTGCTGCTTTCCAAGCATGGCGCAGGAGGGAGATTCCCTGGCGCTTCCCTCTCCCTATGTGCTGCTGCTGGATCTGCACCGTGAGCCGGCCAGATCCGTGTCCCCAGGAAGGAAATGGAACACGGGCCCAGCTTTCTCCATCTCCCCAGGGCTGCGTGGAGCAGTGTGAGGACAGCTGGGTGTGCAGAGTGCAGCCCCACACCCCCCATCTGCATCCAAACTGGTCTGAAATTTTAACATCTTAATTAGGAGCGTGGTACTGGGCTTGCACAGCAAGGCAGAAAGGGGGATGTGCACCAGCCATCCCCTGTCTGTTCCCAGTTCAACACCAGTCCCTATGCTTCTCTCTGCATGTGAGAGTGAAGCGTTCATCCTCACAGACCAAAATAGAAGCAGAGGAGCACTTGGCCACAGCCCCAGGCAGACAGATAGAAACAGTGGGATGAGGAGGTGCTGCGTAAGCAGTGGATATCCAAAGGAGTACGAGAAACAGGCAAAGGAACAAAGCAAATGTGACATGGCAGCACCCTGGCACTGGCCTTGTCTTCTCCTTTGTCACTTGTCACTGCCAGTCCTGTCACCTCCCTGTCTGTTAGTGACAAGATTTTGCAAGAGGGTTACATGCCAGAGAGCAGGAAAGCTCATGGAAGGCACAGAACAAGAGCACTGGGAGGTGGGAGAGCGAGGATGCCGCCCCAGCAAGGCATGAGGGGTGTCCTGGGAGCAGGGCTGAGCCTCCCGTGGTTGGGGTTTGCCGAGTGCTGATCAGAAACACGGGACTCCGAGGGGCTCACGGCACTTGGCTCAGTTTCACCTCCCAGTCTGCAAGCTGCAGACTCAATCTCTCCTGCTGCCTCCCAGCACCTCCTGAAAAGCAGAGGGGCATTTTTTTCTCTGACACACAGCCCCTTTGTTTGCTGCTCATAACCACAACACCTGCACAGGCGGAGGGTCTTGTACTTACAGCCTGAGCTGCAGGACAGGAGGGAGGGAGAACAAAAGTCAACGAGTTTGTGTAAACCATTCCTGCAACTGGGCAGATACTTTATTTCATTTTTTAAGGAAATGTTCTTGGATCTGCCACTTAAGGACTTCATCAAAGGCAGAAAGCAAAAATCTAATGGGCCATTTGTCAAAATGGCAAAATACTGAATCCTAAATTAGTACTCAAATGAAACTGGCTTGGTATGTTAAAACCACCGTGGAAGTGGCCAGAAGATAGCACTGTGGTACACACCAGGCGCTAGAGACCGGTCAAGAGCAAACCCCACGGGCCAGTCCTATGTCCATTTTCCTGCATATCTAAGTGACCTGCTGTATAAGGGGAGGAAACATGTGATAGGGGACTGAGCTTGCAAATATGCCTAAGCAATGTGACTGAAATGTGCTGTGACAGGGTTCTGGGTGGACAGAAGCAAAACCTCCCTTGGAGGCTTCGGGAAACCATACTCTTCAGCCTGTGCTCATGAGGTGGCACCTTTTATGTGCTCTGGAGATCTGCAGGTAACCTGTCCCAGGTCTCCTATGCCCTTTGATGACATAATTAGGAATGCACCTATCAAGGGATAAAAACCTTCCATGTTTTGTGGAAGAGAATCTGCTGGAGAAACATCCAGTAGTTACTGAAACCCTTCCAATCTCTTATTTCTCTCACAAGACAAAAAATGAGAGGACTCCGGAGTTTGAATGGAACTAGTTTATTAGTATGTGTCTTATTTCAGTCGTGAAGAGGAGGACGAATTTCAGGCATGAGCTGGTCTGTAGGTTCAGGGATATCTTTCAGCCCTAATTCATAAAGAGGGACTTCCCAGACCTCCAGCAGTGCAAAGGCAGAGAGAGCATTACATCCTGAAGCTCCATGGGTTTGTGCTTATTTGCATTGCTGCCACTGTTATCCATCCCACCAAGTGCTTAGGAAGACATTTAATAACCTGGTTTACTCAAATACTAGTATTAAAGTTAAAAACGTAGATGGTTCTAGTTACACTTGGCCCAGAGGCAATTTGAGTGCCCGTAACAGCCTCTCTCCACCCATCCAACACAACACTCTGAAAGCAATAAAATGTGAAGGGTAACAAGTTTCAGACAAGTGATCTTGAGTCAAGCAAGGGTCTTTAGAAAACAGAGGTGCAGCCTTGCTAAAGCCAGGGAGATGATGCACGCAAGTCGGGCAAGCAAAAACGGAAGGTGGGATTTTGGAAGACAAGAAGGGCTGGTGGTTGCTGCTGCTGCTGCGTGAGCAGAGAGCCTGCAAAAACCAACCTGCAGCCTATCAAGGAAGAGCAGAAAGAGCAGGACATTGAAAGAAAACAAAATGGTTTCTCTGCACCCTCCTACCCCATGAGGGATTCGGCAAAAGTGTGGTTCATTCAGACCAGAAGTTGCTTTGGATTTGCTGCTGGGTTTATGTATTTCACCTCCTAAAGCAATGAATGATGTGAGACAGCGCTTGGACTCCAGTGTCCAGCACGTTCATCGGGAGATCTGTTCCACCTCTTCTGCTGCAGGTTTCATGATTTGGAGAGTCTTTGGGGAGCGTATGAAAATATGAGGGGTGTGAGCGGGCTCCTGTGCAATAGTGTTGGCAAGACCAGGCTGAGGCTGTGGCTGTGGACAGGAGCTGAAGCAATGAGCTGCAGCGTCCCCCAGCACAGTGCGGTGAGGAGCAGAGGGCACACGGGGAGGAGCAGAGGGCATGTGTCTGTGCATTGACTGGAGCTGGGAAATCTGCCTGGCAAGCAGAGAAGCTCCTGGGCTTTAGGTGACTTCTGCTCCTTGGTGCCCAGTGCTGTGTCAGAGGTGAGAGAAGAACAGTGGGTGCCTGGGAATGGTTTTGCTGATAGGGGATTAGTCATCATGGTTTTCAGGGCAGGGTGAATTTGAAGCAGGTCGTGGACTTTTTCACTTGTCCCCTGAGATGGTGCTGGGCTATCCCAGTGTGGCTCTGTAGGTTTTGTCAGCGAGAACTAATATGGCATTTAACACGCTCTCTGCTGGGTTCAAGATATGAGACAACAAGGAATGTGGGAACACCTGGCACCAGTCGGTCTTGGCACACTGCAGGCCCCTAGCCCATGTTGCTTCAGGAAGGTGACACTATGGTGAGGTGAAGTGATGGTACCACCATGATATGTTAACAGTCTGCAGCATTACACTTGGAATAAATCCCCACACTAATGCCTTTGGGCATGCCTGTGCCAGCTGCTCCGGGGGCTGCTCCGTCATGGATGGCGGTGGGGAGCCACCTTCCCACATAAGGCACCCTGTGGGTACACCTGCCCACCTTGTCTTCAAGCACTGACCTCAGACCTTGCAGCACAAAGCATTAAGGTGCGTGCAGGGTGGGCTGGTGGAGAAGCTGGCTGGTGGGAGGCTGGGTATGTGGGTCACTTTGAGCAAGTGACTTCTCCAGACCAGTGTCCCCAGTGAGTGCTTCCTTCCCTGCTTTCTGCACTGGTAAGGCCACATCTGGAGTCACGTGTCCACTTCTGGGCTCACCAGTTCAAGAGAGGCAAGGAACTACTGGACAAAGTCCATTGCAGGCTACAAAGATGCTGAGGGGACTAGAGGATCTTTCTTATGAGGAAAGGCTGAGAAAGCTGGAGCTGTTTAGTCTGGAGAGGCCTGAGAGGGGATCTGATCAATGACTATAAATATCTGAAGGGTGGATGTCATGAAGATGGGGCCAATCTCTTTTCAGTGGAGCCCTGTGATGAGAGGCAATGGTCACAAGCTGGAAGACAGCAGGTTCTGTCTGAACATGAGGAAAAACTTCTTTACTGTGAGGGTGACAGAGGCCCAGGTGACCCTGCTCTGGCAGAGGGTTTGGACAAGATGATTTCCAGAAGTCCCTTCCAACCCCCACCATTCAGTCATTCCATGATTCCCTCAGCACGGTGCCTTTGGAGAGCCCTGAGTGGGCAGATGGTGCCTGCAGCGCTGCAGAACCTCAACAGGGTTCCTCCGTGGCTGGCAGCATGAGGCTGGCCCCGCAGGAGCCGCATCCCCTGGGCGCCAGCAGCGCTCCCATCTCCTCCCACATGGCAATGGACGGGCTCATGAGTGATGTTGGGAGCGAGTTTTTTCCCAGGCAGATTACGTAGCCTTTTGAGCTTCATCCCCCCCACTACACCCCCCTTCCTCTGTTATTTTGGTGCCTTTCCCCAAGGGAAACAAAGTTAGTGCAAAAGCTGTTCCCACCAGAAAGGCAAAAGCAACACCACCCCCCCTTTTTCCTTCCTCTTTTGGGTTCAGGGTAATGTGTCCCATGACAAAACAAGCACAGATCCCTGCACAAAGTGCTTTCTCCTTAAAGGGAGAGTCTTTCTCCAGGGCCCCAAGGGCCATCACTCCATCATGCCAACATGCGTCTCAGATGGACGGTCCATCAAGTCGGACTCTTTTTGGATATGGTGAAAGCAACCCATGCCCAGACAAGGTGGGGCAACATCGATGGGTGGCAGTTGGTCTCATAGCTGGGTAGTATGGAGCTGGGAGTAGCGCTGTGCCCAAGACAGCTGGGCTAGAGGTCTTGTGGATGAGCTTCAACTATCACCAGTGGAGATGTCTCCATAAGAGAGGGTTGTTCAGGCCCCTCTGCAGCCCATGGGGAGTCAGGGTCCCTCCTGGGACCCTAAAGGAAATATTCCAGGCAGAGCAGGGAATGCAAAACATTTCTCTCCACTGCCTGTAGGAGTGATGGGTGAGGAGCACTGCAAGGTGAGATATGATGGGCTCGTGCGCAGACAAAGACCACCTCCATCCAAGACACCAGGCTGGTTCCATCGGCAGAAGCGTCCAGGCAGGTGGCTCAGAAATGTTTAAGTGAAAGTGGCTGATACTGGTCTCTTCAGGCTGCCTGGCTGCTGCCTGCGCTCCCACAGCCAGAGCTACTACTGCAGGGAAGTTCAGAAGATGTTTATGAGTTTGGGCTTTCCCACTGCTTCTAGGAGGCAGATTTCTAGGTTTTCAACAACTGATCCATAAAACCTCCTTCTTCCCAGAAGTGGTTGGTCACCACTTCCCCACCTACCAACAAAGCAAAAAAAATGATCACTTTTTGTGCACGTGGCTACTGCATCCTCCTGCCCGGCCAGGAGCTGAGCATCTTTGCTGTGTGCAGGGTGTGTGTACGGGCAGACACGGGGTGCACGGACAGGCAGACGGGCTGGCAGCACTCAGCCACAGTTAGCATTGATTTCACAGTCACATCCTTGGGCCTCCACAGAAGGAACCAAAACAGCCTGTCATAGATTTTTCCTTGTAAATAGTGGGTTTCAGGATCTCCTCCACCCTTGGGTGTCTTTTCGCAATTTTTAACAAATGGGATTTTAATGCATCCCCCTAAATAGAGAGTCTCTAACTGTTTGTGTTACAGCAGTGAGTGAGTGGTGGGAGCCTGGGGACAGAGGCGTGTTTCCTATTTTTTCAACTGGGTAATTTTGCATGATGAGACCTCGCCAGATCACTCCTGGAACCTGCGCCTGCAGTAAGGGGCCTGAAAGAGAAAAACAAAAGAAAAGAAAAATGGAAATAGCCCCCAAAGGCTGGTAATTGCTCATGGTGAGAGAGGCAAATGAAACATGTAATCTAGATTTGCAGTTCTTTAAAATAGAAAAAACTTTTTTGTTCAAAAACGTTGAAATCAGGCTCGTGTTTCAGATGTTCCCAAGGAATGCAGAACCTGGAAATGGGAGGGAATTTATGGAGAGCACTCACCTGGTGGCTGGGCGGCTCTTGGGTGCAGTGTGGGGCTGTCCTGTGACACTTTTCACACCAGTGATGTCTCGGGCAGGATTTGCTTTAGGCTGAAGCAGACATCTGCTTTTGGTGAGACCAATCATCCCATTCCCCCTGCCAAGCGTGAGCGGAGTCACACTGCCGAGCCCGGCTGTAGGTACCTCCCCCCTGATGGAGATGGGTGAGGTGGACCCCCCAGGTCCCTGCTGAGTTTGCATCCACACACGAGAGACAGCAGGATGGGGAAACATCCACTTTCTACCAAGATCATTTTGTCCCATGTTCAGAAAATCTCCCTGTTGAAAAATCTTACCTACAGCTACACTGGCACAGGAGCCAGGCAGGGACGTGGTCCCATTCTCATGCTGGCTGTCAAAGGCTTGGTTTCCTTCCCGTACTGTGTCCAAGATGGTGTTTCTGCCTTCAGAGGTACCCTCCTGGCTGGTGCGTGCTGATTAATGACTTCCAGGCCCCAAAGGTGTGGATGTGGGAGTGAGAATCGCGGAGGGGAGGGAATACAGCTCTGGCATGGGATCCGCGATAGCCTGGCTCATCCGTCAGGAATGCCATGATGGAGGGGACGTTCCAAGTGTATTCAGCATGGGAAAATATTTTATCAAAGAAACTTGGAATAAAAAAATAAAATTAAAATCTAAACATGAGGACTTGACACAGTGCCACATGAGGGCTATTTTTAATCTCCTTCCTGATTGTTGCACTTGTTTTCATCATCGTCAGCTCTCTGGATGATGGAATTAGTCACCACATAGGAGATGAAGCAAACAAAGAGCTCATGGTCTCCATGTGAGCATCATCTTAACCCTCCTAAGGAACATGAGAGCCATGGTAAGCCAACGCCTGTGGGTTTGCCGCCAGCAGTGGGTGACCTGGTGGCACCCAAGACCATGCGCTCAGTTGGGTGTGTTTGGGACAGCGGCACGCAGGGAAGGGATGGGATGCCAGCTCTGCGAGTGCTCGCGGTGCAGGTGCCAGACACACTTACACCTCTTTCTCTGGAGAAGGTGCTTGCTGTGGAGTCACCAATGTAAAAGAAACTCCAGGGATTTTTAGAAAAGGGAAAGCAAGCTTGGGCTTTGTCGTCACTGCTCAGTATTTTTATTCTGATTACCTCCAGCTATGCACTTAATGAGCTGAAGAAGCTCTTGTTGAGAGCCTGACACAAGTGTGGGCTTGACGTCCCTCCTGGAGACGGGCATGGGGAGGAGGAACCAGGTCTCAGCCTCAGCAAGTGCTACACCGGATCATCCCTGAGCTCTGGGTCCTGAATTCATGAGCTGTGGGGGCTGGGGAGGGCCCCGGTGCCGTAGCATGGCCATGACCCACAAAGGCCCCTCCAAACGCAGGTAACACGGCAGTGTCCCTGAACCCCGTTTGCTCTGTGCGCTTTGAAACCACCAGTTGCATGGTACATTTTCTTATGGATTGTTTGTTTTCTCATTGTACTTAAGTCAGGGCAATACTAATTTCTTGAATTTCTAGTTGCATGGCCGTGTCTGCGCTCGTCATTTCTTGAACAAAATAGAGTGGTGGTTGGTTGGTGTCTCAGCTGGAAAATTCCTGTCAATATAACTGAAGAGGCCCCCTCTTCACTGACCTGCAGAGGAGGGTCCCCGTGGTCATCTGAGCTTGGCTCAGTTACAGAGCACTTTCCACTTTGCAGACTTTAGCTCATCTCTTTCCCAATCCTTTGAGCTGAGCTCCTGAAGTTAATGGGAGTTACTGGAAAGCCTAAGAAGGAGTATGTAGGCTAATGGCTTTGGAGCTGGACTTGAGTAATACCTGGTCTTTAGAGAGTGGCATTGTATCTCTTGGGAGTGCCTTTATAGGCAAGTCCTGATGTATTTAAAATTTTACTTCACTGCTTTGAATATTCCTTAGCAACTGATAACCAATGATCCATTGAGTCTCAACACTACAACAAACACTGGGCTATTCCGCTAGGGCGCTGGATCCAGCGCTGGCATTGCCCGTGCCTTCGGTTTCACTATAAATTGGTCCAAGAAGGATTAATAAGATCACCTGATGAAATGGCACTAGGCCCTTTCCGTGGCTTTACACTTTGCGTTATTGTTTTAATGGAAGGTTTGCAATGGATGTGGGGGAATTCAGCTGAGCTGGCACACGGGGTGCGTGTTCCTGGACAGAGCAGAGTGCCTGGCGCCCTCCCTCCCTGTCCCTCCAGGCCTCACAAGCCCATGGGTTACAGAGCTCTGGGGAAACTAATTCGGTTGGCTTTGGTTTATTTAAAAATAAAAACTCATGCGCAAAACTCAGACTATTTGTTTTTACAAAAGTCTGGAGTTTCCCACAGTAGGTTGTTACATTTGGGGACTTTTGAAGCCAACATCCATTTTTTTTCCTAAGGTAAGGAGCCTTTCTTACCAGGATTGTTAGGATAATAATTGTGACAGACATCTCCTAATTACTTGTTAATCATGGTCTGCCCTTCCTGATGCTTTCTGGGAGCTGATGCTCCTGTCAATCCCTTATGGCTCCTTCTGCTGTGGTCCCCGTGGCTGGGCTGTGTCCCCAGAGAGGTGCAGAGACAGTCCAGGTGCTTGAGGGCAGTCATGGCAGGAGCCCCTACACCATGGATTGCTGGTGGGGCAGAGGTGCCCCACAGCCACATGTGACCAGAGAAGACATGGGTAGCAGGGACAGGCTCTGCTGCCCATGGGAAAGGTGTTTAGCAGGGCCAGGACTTGGAAGATCCCAAAGGGCAATAACTGGAGGTGCACTGGTGGGACCTGGTTCCTGACACTGCTCCTTGGCCCAGAGGGAGATGTAGAAGGAAAGGGAGGGCTTGGGAGGACATTTTGTGTCTTTAAGATTTTGAGAACCCGGTGGGTGAGGATGAAATACCCACATCAGGACTCACCCAGGCTGAGCTTCACCGCCACAATGAGGAGCATCATCACCTGCCTCACTGGATACACCACTCCAGATGTTACCAAAGCTCCCGCTGTGGCTGGCCCTGCTGATCTCCTGTCCCTGTGGTCATGCCACATTGCCAGGGGACATGTGCTGCGCTGGCAGAGGTGATGGGAAGTGACTGGCTTCGCCTCAGTGTGCCAGGGGACAGTGCCCATGGAGACACCGG
Organism: Chloroceryle amazona; assembly: GCA_027560015.1. Classification (NCBI taxonomy): domain Eukaryota; kingdom Metazoa; phylum Chordata; class Aves; order Coraciiformes; family Cerylidae; genus Chloroceryle; species Chloroceryle amazona. The sequence goes on along the minus strand of JANHFX010023361.1, from coordinate 2,465 downwards.
GGAGGCCAGAGCCCTGGCCCCATACCCTGCCAGTCTCCCAGTGAAGAGCCACAGCAGGAACCATCTCTCCCTGCCTTGCTTATGCCCCAGCCCTGCCCTCGCCTTTGTGAGCATGCGAGGCCACGGCAGCACGCTGGGTACTCGCACAGCCCCATTCCCACACTCATAATCCCTGGGTCACGGGAGACACAAAGGAGGTGCCACGGTGCTGGGAGCTGGGGGGGGGACAGGAGGGGCGGCCAGGCAGAGCCAGCTCTGCTGCCATCGCCTCATTTCTTTCTCACTGAAGATGACCTTCAGTTTTCTCCCTGCTAATCCCTGCCTTTAATCCCCTCCTCCTCTCCTTGCCTGGGTCAGGGCACTTTCTTGTCATCTCCCTCCTTCACCAGCAGCTCCATCCCGGTTGCTGTTGGTAAAGGCCAGATCCAAGCTGAGATGTCTCCATCACCCACATGCTGCATCATCAAATGGGTGGGCAGGGGCCAAAAAAGGGACTGCAGGAAGGCTGGAGGTGCTGTCGTAACACTGGGCTCTGCTTTTGCTCGGATGTACAGGAGGTGTTATGAGGCATCACTTGGAGGGGGATCGAGGCACAACAAACCCCACATCGTGCCTCCTGATGGATCCCCCACTGGGAGCTGAAAGCTGCACTGTGCTTGTGCCAGGTGGCTTGTGCCAAAGGAGACCTGGGGCTGAAATCCCCCTTTCCCATGGGCCTCGGGGCAACACTTCACTCGTGGGGCTCAGGTGCCTGCAACCACCATGGAAGTGTCCATGGGAGACCAACTCAGGGGCCTAAACTCTTCTTCCTACCTGTTGTTCGTACAGAGCCTTGTGCAGCAGCTTCCCCAACCTCAGCCCAACGCGACTAGTAACAGCAAACTGGGTTCACTGGAGTTCGGGGACCGTCAAGAGTTACAGCTGCATTCCGGGTCCATAAGAGCTTTACTCAGAGTCTGAATAGAGAGATTCAGGGTCTGACTTTTAGTCCTGGTTTATGGGAGGCTGGGCCTTAGCACTAAAACACCAGTATGTTCTGTTAAACTGTCTAACACAATCAATTTCCAGCCCATTCTGCAGCTATCAGATTAAATACTCGGCAGCTATGAAAGTGAAGAAGTCAATAGTTGTGTTGTTATTGAAAAGCCATCAGTGGCATCCACATTCCCAGCTTTCAGGGAGCTGGAGGGCTGGAAGGATGGGCAAAGCCACATGCACTGCAGCTCTGCAGAGGTGCCTGAAGGTTTTGGAGCCATTCCTTTATGTAGCTAGTTTTTGGAAGTGCCCCTGCAGCTCACAAGCTGTCAACCCTTTTGTCTGGGATATCAAAATTTCTAATCCTAATACTCTGAGACATACTATGGTCCTTATGTACCAACCAGTTGGCTGCTCCAAAATCTCTTGTTTTGGGACAGCTGTTACCTAAACTTGTCTCTGGTACCCACAAGGCTGGGGACTGACCTAAGCAGAGAGCTCCTGCCAGAAGGCTGTGGCATCTGCCTTGCTTCTGGAGGACCCTGGGAACATGCCCATAGGTTTATCCTGGCAATAAACTACATCTCTTGGCACAATTCAGGCACTCACCGGCTCGGTGGTGCTGCCAGAAGGGCTGAGGCACAGGGCAGCAGCACAAAGCCCTCTCTTCTGACCCAAGTCGAGTAATATCAAGGATCAGTGAAAAAAACCCTGAGGCTGTGGCAGGAGAAGTGGCTTGGGATGGGAGATAAGGTCTTCCTGTTTCCCACAACACCCTGGGGTTCTTATCTGCAATACTGCAAATAGAAAACATGGAGCCAGCGAGGCCGATTCCCACAGCACAGTGAAAACTCATCAGCATCTATTTTCCTGGCAGCCTCCATGTCTGTAGGAGGATGCCCAGGCTCTGGGATGGGCTTCCCTGTGAGACATCAGCTCCAGGGGGGTTTGGTTCCCCCCGCCTGGCTGGCAGGGCCCTGCACACCCCCTCTGTGTCCTCCGAGACGGCCCCGTCCGCAGCCTGTGCCCCTCAGCCCTTGAAGTGTCTGTGTGGAGGACAGTCCCCAGCTCTGCAGGGACCCTGATGCTCACGTCCCCGCAAGCTCCTCATCTGCTGCCAAGGAGGGCAATGCAGCCACAGCTGTAGCTGTGCCAGGCACCCGGGGGTGGGAGCCACGTGCTAAGCCCCACCAGCACAACTGCCCATCCCACAAGGGCTGAGGGGTCTCTCAGATGTCGTCAGATGAAACAGCTTACAGGCTCTGGAGCAACTGTTGGAAGCGTGCAGTAGCTGCTCATTATTTTATGGAGTTTGATGAGGTTTGGAAATGTGAGATCTGTTTATCACCTGCATTGAAATAGGGCAACTTATTTCTCCCTGCACTGGGCACTGGGGAGGCTGCATCTCAAATCCTGGGGTCAGTTTTGGGCCCCTCATTCCCAGCAGGACATTGAGGGGCTGGAGCGTGGCCAGAGAAGGGCAATGGAGC
>JANHFX010023360.1:10654-26147 GCA_027560015.1 Chloroceryle amazona | reverse complement strand
TCCAGCTTGTCCAGGTCCTTCTGGATGACATCCCATCCCTCTGGTGTATTGACAGCACCACTCAGCTTGGTGTCATCCGTGAACTTGCTGATGGTGCACTCGATCCTGCTATCTATGTCACTGATAAAAATGTTAAATAAGACAGGTCCCAGTATGGACCCCTGTGGGACACCACTTGTCACTGACTCCATCTGGACTTTGAGCCGTTGACCACTACCCTCTGGATGCAGCCACCCAGCCAATTCCTTATCCACTGAACAGTCCACCCATCAAATCCGTATCTCTCCAACTTAGTGAGCGGGATGTTGTGGGGACTGTGTCAAAGGCCTTGCAGAAGTCCAGATAGATCACATCCATAGGTCATCCCTTATCCACTGATGCAGTCACTCTGTCATAGAAAGCCACTAGGTTTGTCAGGCAGGATTTCCCCTTAGTGAAGCCATGCTGGCTGTCCTTGATCACCTCTCTGTCTAGGACAATCTGCTCCATGATCTTCCCAGGCACAGAGGTAAGGCTGAGAGGTGAGGCTGACTGGTCTCCTTCTCTAGAGACTTCCAAGACCCACCTTGATCTCTTCCTGTGTGGCATGCCCTATGTGTTCTTGTGTTGACAGGGGGGTTGGTCTTGATCTCCAAAGGCCCCTTCCAACCCCTTCTATTCTATGATTCTATGATTCAATGATAGATTATCATTGTAGGTTGTATGTTCATTCCAATCAAAATTCTCTTCTCTTCTCTTCTCTTCTCTTCTCTTCTCTTCTCTTCTCTTCTCTTCTCTTCTCTTCTCTTCTCTTCTCTTCTTTCTCTTCTCTTCTCTTCTCTTCTCTTCTCTTCTTTCTATTCTCTTCTTTCTCTTCTCTGTGTGCAGGATGCCTGCAGAGAGACCTGCCTATGGCTCAGGAAATCAATGTCCTCATCACATGATGTAGCTTTACTGAGCACAGGTTCAGGAATTTCTCTGGCCTCCATTTACTGAAGTTTTCCTCCAGTTTTTATGTTCAGTGAGAACCTGTCCAAGAAGACCCACATGATTCTTTGAAACTTTGTAATTTTAGGAGCATTTTTCCCCTCCTTTGGATAGAAATATTTGAGGAGTGCAAGAATAGTTTTTAATTCATCAAAGACACTTTTCTGCTGGAATTAGCTCTTTTTTTCAAAGCAGTAATAATAATAATTATTACAATGTCTCCTATATTACTTGCAGCTTTGATAACATCATACTAGTTGAAATGAGATTCCTTTAGCACAGTGAAATGCAAAGTAAAATTAACTCAGCCCTCCCTTCTGGGAACTGCTTTCCCTCTGCTCTGCCCACCAGTGCTTTAGCATCAGAAATATGAGGAGCTGTAGCTTCACTGAAATGAGTAAGAGAACTTTTTTCTTATTTAGGGTTTTACTTATGAGCCAGGTTGTGTTTATGATCAGTTTTATTCCTGTTCTAACCATGGGCCAAACTGAAGGAATCACTTTTTCATTTGTGCATAATTAATTCAGGGATTTGACTCTTGCTGCCATGTTTTGATTTGTTCCTAGAAACACTCAAACTGAAGTATTTCAGTTAGAATCATTCTGACGTTCAATCTTATCTGGCTGGTGCACTGTGGTACATTCCAGCAATCGCTATAGTGCTTCATGGGGAGCTTGTGTGATTCCAGAGTTCAGGGTATGTGCCTTGACTGACTGGCACAAAGGCTGTAACAGACCATTCCTGCTCTGACAAAGCCAAAGAGGTGTAAGCGGTGAATATGATGTGGAAAACTTCATTTTCAAGATTGGCGTATTTTTCCCAAGGAATCACTGTTCTGACTACGGAATTTCCCATTGCACTTCACTAAGTTTTGATCTGGCTGTTTGGAAACTGTTGTAACAGGTATCTGAAAAGATAGACCAGAAAAATGGAATCCTTTTTACATCCTTGCTTTGCCATGTCATCGCCAAAGTCCTCCTAACTTATTCCCCTGGAAAAGGTGGGTGAGAGCCAGCTTGAGGAGAAAAGTGATGATGATGGTTATTGAATGTAAGATTGGGTGACATCAAGTAAATTATCCTGGTGCAACACAACTTTCACCAGGACAATCTTCTCTGGCAAGTCAGCACAGTTAAGCTGAAAGCAGAGGCAGTGTGAACAAAGCAGGTGATCGGGAAAAACACTTGGATCCAGGGCGAACGACCGGGGCTGTCTGAGCAAGGAAAACTTAGTACTCCCAGAGATATGTTTTATATTGGAAAAGTCAGATGGATTCCCAAAGGTAACAGTGCAATAAAAATGGACCAGGATGAAAGGAATAATGACCAGCTGAAATGAACATAATGCAGATCTGTAGAATTGAGCCTACATATAGAGAATTTATGGGAAATAAATTCCTTTCTGGATCTGTATGGTTTCTGAGCACTATTTTATAGATTTCTCTAGAAGGGACGTCATTCTCTTTTTTCCTCCCATTCTTTAGGATGTCCTAATCCTCAGGCTGGCAATTATTTCCTACAAGTTCTTTTTCAAAGAAGTTAGAAGATTTCTTTGGGGCCTTTTTAATAAAGTGACACTGGTATTTCATAACTCACAGTGTCTCATAAGGTACAAAATGTAAGCATTTAAGAAATCCACGATTAGTAAGGCCAGTAAGAAAATGAAATTTTATTTTAAATCCATTTATAACCCCTCCCTATTTATCATTTATTTCTGGATTTGGTGTGCACTGTGGCCAGTGTCCTGGTTTTTCTAGTTCACAGTGCCCCTTTTATGCTGGCATAACATGGGCTTCCTGGCTGCATGGATAATGGCCATATTCACCGGTGCATTTTTCCAGCAGATCTGACAGCTAATCTAAAGAATGACGCTGCAGTGAGACACTTCAGATAAATGGAAAGTAAGAAAAAGAGAACGAGAAATCTCATCAAGCCCAGGGGAGCCTCCACTGCCTGGTTTTCTTCAGGAGTCACGGGGTAGATCATGGCTTGAGTCACAAACAGCAGCACATTAGGAAGGAGCAAACAAAGCCTTAATTTTATATGGTGCGTGGCACCTGGTTACACTGGGTAATTTTCTTTTTAATCATTGTAGCTGCCAAGGGCTGGAGAACTTGCTCTCAGTCACTGAGACTTCAGTGGTTTGGAGGCAGCCTATCTAAGAGATGCTGGTGCATGTAGGGTTGGAAAGGAGCATCGCCAGGATGTAGCCTCATCCCCAGGAGACCCCTCTGGAGTCATGGTGGAGCTTCACGGCTGGAAATTTGCAGTGCTCGCCTTTCACCCCAGTGCCAGACTCCCCACTAACCCATATGGACAATTAATGAGAAAAAGCAGCGTTCCTTAGCACAAGAGCTCTGGAAGAGGATGAGTGAGAAAGCTGCATGGCACAGAGGTGAGTTGCTCTGCTGAACTGATGGCTGGGAGGTGCTCAGCACCCTCAGCAGTGTGGGTGATAATCAAAGTCATGTGTAGGCATGATTCAACACTGCAGAGGAGTAAGATCTTACTACGGGTTCTCCACAACAGAAGGCAGCACATGCAGGTTTGTGTCTATGTTCAGGCGTGATCTGCCAGATGACAAATACTTCATGTGAGTGACTGAATCCACTCAGTCCCTGAATGCCTCCTTTGCTTCTTTTTCCCTCCTTCCTTTGCTAGGTGCACAGTAAGGAGTGGAGCTTCTGGGAACATGAGACAGACATCAGTTACATGAAGAGTATCTCAACATGGCAGGTCCTGATGCTTCCCTGGGTATGAGCGAAAGCATCTTCAGAGGGAGCAGAGGGAATTTGTGATGTCAGCCCATAAATCTTCTGTCTCTTTTCCATCTCTGTTGAATGCAGAGAATCAGTTTCCGATAACATCTCCAAATTGCTGGGAGCAATTTTGCAGCTTGTGTTAATTGCAATCTTCTGTCGAATGCCTCGGAGCTCTTAATAACTTTGTAATTAAAGTGCAATTAACAAATTAACTTGTATATATCAAATGGAGTGCTAATGTTGTTGTTAATGAGGAGATAATTAGCTGGTGTCATGGAGAGACTCATGGGGCAACTTCAAGATTCAGAACCCTTTTGGCTCACGTAGGAGGTTAATGGAGTTTGCTAGGAAGGAAGGAAGGAAGGAAGGAAGGAAGGAAGGAAGGAAGGAATTGTCCTTCGATGAGGTGCAGTGGAACAGGCAAAGATAGCCAGGTAACCAGTGGCTCCACAGCCAGAAAGCAGAGGTTTCTCTTTCAGTCATTTTCTAGGCAGCTGGCCAGTGCTTGACAAAAGTTTTCTATAGCACAACTGGAACGCTCATTAAATTACGTGGCCAGTCTTTGAGAAGCGCTTAACTGGTGATGAAACCACTCAGCACCATCCAGGCCTGAAGGCAACAATCTCACTCCAAAAAAAACCCCTGTGCAGCTTGTGTGAGTTACACTTCAGCATCACTGGGTTTGATGCAAACCCCAGGACACCTCTGCTTGCACCATCATGTTCCCTCTCCAGAGGCTCTCAGGCTTTGTGGTGATTTGGAAAAAGTGTCCATATTGTTAAAATTTACTCCAGGAGTCTATCCCAGAAGGAAATTTGATGTGGGCTGTTCTGCCATACACCCAGGAAAGCACAAGCAAGCTTTGGCAGAAAAGGTTGTAAAGTCAGAGGAAGGACAAAAATGCTCCATCAGGGTCCCCGGCTCACAAGTGAGAAATTTTGCCTGCTGTGATGGTGGGTATTGGGTGAAGGGAACTGCAAGGGAACTGTGGGGCATACAGGAGAAATCACTGGATAATGTGTAGGACCCACAGTTGCCCATATAGTGCATATGCCTGCCTGGGTGCAGCATGTTACTTATACAGCTTTTGATCTATCATCTCAAATTTGCAATTAGCTGATGAATCCTAAGGGTCAGACCCATCAGGTCTAAACACCTTCTCCATGGTTATGGGTGAGGCTGGAGGTCCAGAAGGCAGGATGTGTGTGGCTCCTCACAATTAGATGGTTCTAGTTGCTCCAGCAAGGAGAAGTGAGGCCCTCTAACTGGTTTGCTGGCATTTCTGCATCTCCTTTTGGGTTACTTTTCATTCAAACAGTCTGTTGATCTTCCGCAGTCTCCCCAGTCCTTATGCAGCAGCACCATTAGCTGCGAAGTGCTCTGTTGAAGGGCATTCTTGAAGAAAAAGTGCTGAGCTCTTCTGTTCTCTGGTTTGCAGGCAGGAGCTGGGACTTGAGGGAGTTGCCAGTGAAATAATGGGGTCTCCATGATGCAGCTTATCCTGGAGTGTTGTATACAGTGCTGTGCTCAGACAGTTCCAGGCTTGTGCAGTGACCCCACTGACTTTCCACATGAGGACCCTGCAGTGCATGTGGGGCTGTGGATGCTGTGCTGGGATGAGTGTGCTTGGGCATGCTGAAATGCCCACCCTGCATTTCATCTGTCCCAGTCCAGCTCTCCAACCTGGATGTGGTCTGGAATGGGAGATCTCATTCTTAAGGAATTTGCTCCTGTTATTTGGCTTTAATTTTCCTTTGCTCAATTTCATCTCATTACCCACAGTTACACCCTGCCGGGCCATGTGGCAGCACTCTAACAGGTATTTAAAATGTTACAGAGCAAGCCAATTGGTGTGTAAAATCCATTCCATACCATGACATAATATATTTTCAGTATGCTCAAATTTGTCAAGATATGTTGGGACTGAAAAGAGACTGGCCAATTGCATGGGAATTTTCTTTTTGCTTGTGGTTAGATGGATGCTGTTCTCCCCCCACCCTATACTCCCAGCATGTGTCCTGAGTCTACAGGTATGGCTGGACTCCTGCATGCTTTGCCATTGCCCATCACTCCAGGAGCTCTGCCGACCATCACCCATCCCTGCTAAAAGACACAAAGCTGTTTCTGCAGCTACTGCAACCATCTGATTGGGAATCCTGTTTCCACAGTTTACAACCGGGACGTGTTGGGATAAATGCTTTTGATTTCATCCCAGTGTTAGGATTAAATGTCATTTGTGTCATTAAATGTCATTTCTACTTGATAGTACTGCAAGCACTGACTTTTTCTATTTTCCATTTTCTTTTTCTATTTATTTATATGGCAACAGCTCTGTGTTGTGAACTATCAGGAGGAAAAATCACAGATGACAAATGTAAGGAGGAATAGCAGGAGGAGAAGCTAAAACCAGACCTTTTCCCCACAGAGCTGGAGGAGGACCTGCTGCGACATGAAGAAGGGCTGGAGGGCATAAACAAGGCTGAAGGATGGGAACTGCTGATCCTACTGAAGCAGAGGCACCAATTTCTGCCATTGGGGCAGGTTCCAGCCAGGCAGAAGCATCCCCCATCTCTTGCCCTGCTCAACATCAGCCTGACTCCCCCAGGGACAGCACCAGCAGCAGGGTTGGACACATGTCCGTTCCTCCACCTCCCCTGGTCCTTCTTGCTTGTGATGAAATATGTCTAGAATTGACTGCTACTCAGTCAAAACACTTTCCATCTTCACTGCAGACCAGAAATCTATTCTCCATGCCTAAAATGATGTGACATGACTGAGAAACCCCCACTGCTGCTGGAGGCAGAAGGTCTGGGAGGGAAGTTGTACCAGTGCAATGATGTTGCCCCCACAGTCATGCTCATAGCAGGGTGACTTTTGGACATCTTCCCATCAGTTTTGTGTAAAAAGCTCTGCCTGAATTCACGTATCACACAGGCAAATAAGTAGTTGATGGGGGAGAAAGAAACTGGTTGTGGTCTGAAACCTCAGTTCAATCTCAATGACTTTAAATTAATTGTGTGTCCCACACTTTCCCGAGTAGCGATGGTTTCCTGAAACACACTCTTAGGTCAGACATAAAATCATGCAGATTTCTCTCCCTCCTTAGATCTACAAAGAGAGGTAGCTTTGGACTACATACTTATAGACAGACTGAGTTATATATTGGACATTTCTGCCACACTCTTTTCCTTAAGGGCCAATAAGACTACAAACATCAGCTAAGTAATATTTTACTGGGATTTTTTTTAATGGCTTCAAGAGTGCTTATTCTTTCTCTCAACCAGCATTGCATGAGTAACGTAATTCTACAATTAATCCTGAATTACTCATACAGTGGACTCCCTTTTCCTTTGCATTCAGGACAAGTTTTAAAAAGTTATTGCTTTCCCCCTCCTTTTTCTTTTTTTAAAGACTTCTTTAATCAGACCAAATGGGGCTTAAAAGTACTGGAAATGTCTGGTTTTCTTTCCTTCTCAGCCTGTTCAAAATCAAGCTAATGACAAAGGACACACAAAGCACTTTACATTCACAAGCTGAGAAAAAGGACCGGAGGGAGTGGGTCTCCTTCACAAGTTGCTGATGCTCACTTGTGGATGGGAATTTTTGAGCAACTGTGTTGGATTGCTGTGGAGGGACACGGGTGGTTTCTTTAAATGCTAGACCTATATTTTGTGATTGGTATGCAGAAGAGTGATCATTTTAGGTTGAGTTTAAAATGCATTGAGACCAGAGTGTATATTTGAGGCAAGTACTCAAAAGAGAATGAGATGGACTTGAGGAAACACAGTGACCCCAGACCTAGTTAATAGTAAGGACCCAAAACCAGACAGGTGCTAGCAAGTGTTAACTCCAGCTCCCACAAGACAAACACAAAGCAAGACAGAGACAGCCCAAAGCTGGAGCTTCACCCTTTCCAGATGTTCCTGGGGCTTTTAGGCCCTTCTCTGTAGTCTGGTATTAAATATTTGATTTACTATTTGCCAGTAAAGATGGGGAACACCTGAAATCTCCCTGTTTTGTCAGCTACCAGCATTTCTTGCAGGCAACTTTGCACGCTCTTCATCATGATGCTAAATGAAAATACCTAGATGTGCTGGCTGCTGAAGAGCAGCTGCAGGCTCTCTACCATGGTGTGTGATCACCTGAGGACCATGGAAGACTCAGTGAGGAGATCCTACTTTAGTGAGTCCCAAGGAAAGTTGTGATTTGGCTCACAAGAAGGGGCTAGAGAGCTGAGAACAAACCCCTGTTTGCTACTGAGTAAGGTATTTTCACCTTTTTTTACAAGAATTTGAAAGATCACCTTTAGCAGCAAGTGCTTTGTTTATGAATCTATCTGGCTAAGGCTGGTTGTGAAATAAAGGGATTTGTATGTCACTGTTGAATTTCCTAAATACCTTTTAAAAGGCAAGAAGAGTAGATGTTGCAACAAGATGCTGATGGACTAAAAAAAATCGAAACATTTACTTTTAAAATGATGAAGAAAGGCTGTTTGGTTTGTTGTTTTTTTAAATTATTTATGGGAACCTAGGGAGGAGTGGAGGTGGGATCAAAACTATTTGGTGCAAAAACTGTTGTCCAGGTTTGCACTCAGCTGCCCCATGAGCTGTGTAATGGCAGCTGCCTAGCTGCCTTTCCCTGCCTGGGTGGTGGGATGCAGGAGCACACCCATGCATAGGGAGGTTCATGGCATCCACAGCATCAAGTCTGTGATCTCAGGAATACACTCAAATGCCATCCCAGCGGGAGCATCTGGGCTGAGGAGCTGGCCATGCTCTGTCTCCCCATTGCTGCTGTGCTGGCTGACACCAGTTGTTCACGCTACACTCCATATATCTGCATTAGCTCAAACCTCCCCGCTGCAGAGTCAGCTAATCCTTTGGGAAGCGTGTAGGGCTAAACTCCTCCGTGTTTTTTTCTGTTTAGTCTAGACTATTAGACTTAGCGGCGCGGTGACTTCAGGGATTGGTGATAGATTTACTGGAGTTGGGATATGGCAAACAGTGGGTATTTATGCACGTGTGCCAACACACCCGCAGCCCCTGGTGAGCTCTGGTGTGGCTGCAGAGCCCTGTGCAAACTGCTGTCCTACCTGTAGTGTCTCTCTCCCTGCAAAGACAATGGCTTTGTTGGGAGCCTGAGACACAGGACTTTTTTAGAGCAAATTATTTTCTGCCCTTTGAGAGCTGGTGAGAAGTGGGTGAAGCTTTCTGGGTCTCTTTCCATGGTGTCTGGACTGTGCACCAGTGGACTTGGAGAGGCCAAGGTCACTAACTAGTCCCTTCTGCTGTTGAGGTGCCCGTCTTTTTGCCTTCTCCAGGAAATGTTCACTGCTCCCTAATGACCTGAGCTGTGGGGTCTGGATAGGGAGATGTTCGATTTCTCAGCTGACGTGCTGCAATGCTAAAGCAATGGCACTTTACACCATCCTGAGTTTTGCTTCCATCCATGTCACCCAGTAAGACACTTAAGAGCCAAATTGCATTTCCATGGACAAACAGGACATATCCACCTGTGTTCTCATTCCTCAGCAGAAAGTTGCAGGGAATGTAGTATTAGGTGACTTTCAGCTGACTAAAAAAGCAATCTTGGGCATTAGGCTCCAACTGAGGCATTTCAAGGAGGTCCCTAAATATCAAGGTGATATGAGAACTCCAACTTGAACATCACTCTTGTAGCTCTTCTGAGTATGCAGATCTTCTCTCCCTATTGGTTTTCCTTTCTCCTCACTTGATACCTTGCACACAACCTGACCTTGACCATATCTGGGCTTTTCTGTGTGAGGCAGATCTTCCCTTTCTCATTTGCCTGTGCCTAGGTCTCACCCATCAGTCACATGATATGCGCTTCATCCCCTGGGGTCCAGGATGCCTTGCTCAGAACCGTACATCAACATCAGCCCTCAGAGCTAGTCACGATGTCATTGGGGTGGCATTGCTGGCACTGATGGATGTTCACCACTGTATTTTGCATTTTCCTGGAAGCTGTTTGGTGTATTTGCCAGAACCAAATCACAACTGAGTGAGGTAAGAGGTGATATCTCTTATTACAAGGGTCCAAAAACTTCCAGTGATCTGGAGGATAAAGTTTGTAACATACAGTACTTTCCTCTCTGTGGAAAAGCCAACATGTCCTCCCCTCACCCTGCCACCAATCCATTCATTTAATCGCAGCATTGTTGGTTGAAATGCACATAAAGAGAAGTTATATCTTGACATGAATAACACCCAGCCTCTGCTGCTCTTCCTGAACTCCACCCAGATTGCCCAGTGAGCATTTAGATCAACCAGAATTTATTCCTGTCTTGACTTAAAATAAATTCTTCTGTTTCCATAAATGACGTGGCAATGTAAACATCTCCCCTCCCTAAAGTATTAGGATTTCTTTGTCTTTATGGCATTTTTTTACTTCCAGTCCTTTCTCTGCTGAGTTTCAGGTTTAGCACATTGTGTTCTGCAGCCACTTTGTTCTGCACAGTCATTTTTGTCCCTGATCTTCCTCCAGGCAATCCTCTGGTTTATTTACAGGGCATCTCCTGTATGTTACACACACATGCTGCTTTCTGCTTGCAGAGGGACCTTCTAAAGCACCACAATTATTCTGTCATGCATAGCTCCCCTTTTGCCACTCTGGAGCTTCTACAGCCCCAGCTGAAAATAAAAAACCCAAACAAAAAAACCCAACTCAAATAGAATCAACAGTAACTAGAAAGGAGAAGTCTGCAGTGTATATATAAAAACAAAAAAAAATCACCATGGGAGTTGAATGTGGCAACATAATCCTCCTTTTTTTCCTCTTCTGTTAATGGGAGCAGGAGAGGAAAGGACTGATCTAGAAACATCCTGATAACAAAAGATAAGTACAATCTGTTTTCCAAGCTGGCTTGAAGGTGAAGATGGTCCTGATTTACCACTGTGTATGTAAGAGGCCTTTTAGCCAGGTGGGAAGCCCTGAGAGGTGCTATGGGAAGGGCAGAACAAGGGTCTCTCCTGGTTGTGCCCACTGGATCTACACCCATCTCATCCCAGGCTGCCTTTTGCTGTTCTACATCCAGTACCTGTGTCTAGCCAGGTTCTTTTTATATCTCTTCACCAGTGAAGGTTTCAATGGCACTTTTCCTGATTTACGGTGATGCAAGAGGCTGGATTGAATTTTTAAGAAAAGCCATTTAATGGGGGTGCAACTATGGCCTTAATCCTGCCTCCCATGTTCCCTCACAGACCCCCTGATATTTCTGAATGTCTTTTGATTCGGCTGTTGCAAAAGCCTCTAGGGGTTCAGGCTGCTGCAAACACAATCTGCCCTATGCTTGATGACTTTCCACCGTTCTGGGAATTTGGAGACCTTCTCACATATCAGTTAAACACCTGCAGCACCCAGCCTCTATTATCTGAGGAAAAGCCTGGCCTGTGCTTCCCTAGGAGATCAGGCAGGTGAAGCAGCAGTGTGGATGTGCTCCAGTATTGCACCCAGACCCATTCCTTTCTACCCGTGGTTCTCTTTTCTGCCAAACCTGCTGCAGGTGTCCAGAAAACACCAAGAACAATCCTGCCATCAGGGGTGGTGAGGTGGGAATGGTCCAGAGGTGGGACTTGCTGGTGCAGATGGGACCAGATGCCCCACAATTAGAAAGCAATTGACAGCCTTGAAGCAAGAATGCAGCCAGGTACCTGCAGAAGCCCTATCTTAGCAGCCTGGAAGGCATCTGGCTGACCCCCTTGTTGAATTACTGGTTTTTTTCAGCTTCCTCGGAAAGCCACTAACTCTTGGTTAAATTCAGTCCTTCTAGCACTTCCCTCTGTGGACAGGCTTTATCATAGGAATGGCAACACTGTGCAGAAGTAAATGGCATGAATTAATCCTTCATAGTGGATGAACACTTCTCTGTTTTGAAAGGATCCTCAAAATTAGGTCTTTGCAAACATGTTCAGCTGAGTCCTGATTTAAGAAAAAATTGAGCAAGGTCCTATCAACCTCCCTGATTTTAGAGAAGACCTTGGGGAAAGCTGTGACCTGTCCTGTTAGGTGCTAGGCTCCTTGAGTGGCAGCTGCCATGACTGCTTGCCCGAATTCACTCCTCTCACACACATCAATGTATTTTGAGTCCTTTATCTCTACTAAGTGATAGTCATAGTTTAGGGTAAGGAACAATTTCGGCATCACCAGGCCATCTGGGATTAAACACTATCCTCTTGTGCCTTTTCAAGTTCATGAGGGCATGTAACCCTTGCAGGACTGTCTCCTTGTTGCCTACCTACCAAATTTTGGCTCTGCAGGTTTTCAGAACCGGCCCTTTGTCCTCCAGCAGAAGCATCTCTCAGACCCACCAATTCCCTCCCTGGAACTTTAGCAGCTGCTTCATGCCACATCTCTCCTGAAGTTGCTGACTCCCCATCCCCCTTTTCCTTCCCCCTACCTTTCCCAGCTCCAGTTCTCTCCTCCAGAGTTCATCAGTTTAAATTGCATCTTGGTGTAAATTGATTTCATTCCACCCTCTGCTTCTACCTCTGCCTTGCCTTTAAATTGTATCTAGCCTTAAATCAATCTTATTCCAGTCCTCAGCTGCTGTGCTCTTAATTCTTCTATTTCAATTGTAACTGCTCTTAAAGGGCCCAGCTCAGAGATGTTTTTCTCTCTCAGCCTCTGCTACCTTCTTGTCTCATTTAAATCACCTCCAATATTAAGCAGGGACTTCTTCCCCCTCCTCCCAGCCCTCACATACTCCCTGTTTAGCCAGTTAATATTTCCCATCTGCAGCTCATCTGGTTTTAAACCAATTGGATTTTTTTTTTCCATCTCCATAATATTCTAAGTTATTCTTTACTTTCAGACCTCTTCTGAACTTCCTTCTTATTTATCTGTGTTTCAGGCCATGGTGGCAGTCATAAGCAATGATTTCAGAAATATGATGTGACTGTTGCTGGTTCTCAGTTTGCAGGGGAGGAGGACAAACCTTGTCTGTCCCAGCAGAGCTGGTGGGGGGAAAGATGCTGGAGAGGAGAAAGGAAGAACCTCTTCCTATGTTCTCAGTCTCATTATGAAGTGATTTAAGTAGCTGCAAACTGATTTGGAGGCCAACATTGCGAACAGATGCCTTTTGGGATTTGCAGGAGTCTGACTTGAAAATGGCCTCAGCGTTTTCAACAGCTGTCTCTACAAAGCTGACTGTGAAGGGACTGAGCATTTCTGATACTCAGGGAGCTGGAAGCAAAAAGTTACCAAACTTTGGTTGGTCCTTCAGTGAGGCCAAAGGTGACTGAAAAAACATGTGTTTTAAAACAGGTCCCTGCAGGCTACTAAGCAGGAAGCATGTGTGGACACTAGAGATGGCAACGTGCCCAAATCCCATAGTCTTTCAGGAGTCATCAGGTGTCAACATGGCATAATTGCCTCTGGAAACCTCCTTCCAGTTGTCTTTGTTTTGAAGTGACTTTCAGGAGTATAAAGTTGTGCAAGGAGATTTCTTTAAACTGCCAAGGACCTAAATTAGAGTGGGATCGTTATGTGTTAACAGCCTGGATAGACCTTTATCTGTGTGTGTAGCTATATATAGATATATCATCATAGAATCATAGAATGTTAAGGACTGGAAAGGACCTCAAAAGATCATCGAGTCCAACCCCCCTGCCAGAGCAGGATCACCTATACCAGATCACACACAAACACATCCAGACGGGTCTTGAATATCTCCAGACAGGGAGACTCCGCAACCCCCCTGGGCAGCCTATTCCAGTGTCTGTCACCCTCACAGTGAAAAAATTCCTCCTCATGTTTACATGGAACTTCCTATGCCTCAGCTTCCACCCATTGCCCCTTGTTCTGTCATAAGGCATCACCAGAAGAGCCTGGCTCCATCCTCCCGGCACTCACCCTTTATGTATTTATAAACATTGATCAAATCACCCTTCAGTCTTCTTTTTTCCAGGCTAAAAAGCCCCAGCTCACTCAGTCTTTCCTCCTAAGAGAGATGCTCCACTCCCTTAAGCAGTTCTATGTCCCTCTTGAACGGGGGGGCCCAGAAGTGGACACAATACTCCAGATGTGGCCTTACCAGGGCAGAGGAGAGGGGCAGGAGAACCTCTCTCGACCTACTGGCCACCCCCTTCTAATACACCCCAGAATGGCATTGGACCTCTTGGCCACAAGAGCACAGGGCTGACTCATGGTCAGCCTCCCATCAGCCAGGACCCCCAGATCCTTTTCCCCTTCACTGCCTTCCAACAGGTCAGTCCCCAGCCTATACTGATACCTGGGGTTGTTCTTTCCCAGGTGCAAGACTACACTTACCCTTGTTGAATTTCATCAAATTTCTTCCCTCCCAACCCTCCAGCCTGTCCAGATCTCTCTGGATGGCAGCACAGCCTGCTGGTGTGTCAGACACTCCACCCAGCTTGGTGTCATCAGCAAACTTGCTGACAGTGCACTCTGTGCCCTCATCCAGGTCACTGATGAATATGTTGAACAGGACTGGTCCCAGCACTGACCCTTGTGGAACCCCCTTAGTTACAGACCTTCAGCTGGACTCCTTCCCATTGACCACAGTTCTCTGGCTTCTTTCCTTCAACCATTTCCCAATCCACCTCACTACCTGATCATACAGACCACATACCTCAGTTTAGCCAGAAGGATGCTGTGGGAGACAGTGTCAAATGCCTTACTGAAATCAAGATAAACCACATCTGCTGCTCTACCATCACCTATCCACCTGGTTCTGTCCTCATAAAAAGTTATCAGGTTGGTCAAACATGACCTCCCCTTGATAAAACCATGCTGACTGCTCCTGATGACCCTCTTGTCCTTGAGATGCCTAAGGATAGCGCTGAGGATAAGTTGCTCCATTTTCTTTCCGGGGATGGAGGTGAGGCTGCCTGGTCTATAGTTGCCTGGGTCCTCCTTCTTGCCACTTCTGAAGATTGGAGTGATGTCTGCCCTCCTCCAGTCCCCAGGCATCTCTCCTGTGTGCCATGACTTACTGAAGGTAATGGAGAGTGGCCTGTCAATGACTTGTGCCAGCTCCCTCAGCACCCGTGGGTGCGTGCCATCAGGACCCATAGACTTATGGATGTCCAGCTTACTCAGCTGTTCTTTAACCCAGACCTCATCAACCAGGGAAGACTCCTTAGTCATGCTGTCCTCTGGTGCCTCCGGTGTCAGGAGCTTCTGAGGACAGTCTTCAGCAGTATAGACAGAGACAAAGAAGGCATTTAATAACTGCCTTGTTTGTGTCATCTGTCATCAGAGCACCCACCTTATTTAGCAGAGGGCCTACATTGCCTCTAACCTTATTTTTTCCTGCAATATATTTGAAGAAGACCCTTTTGTTATCCTTGACCTCGCTTGCAAGGTTGAGTTCCATCAAGGCCTTAGCCTTCCTAGTTACCTCCCTGCATTCTCTGACAACAGTCCTATACTCCTCCCAGGTGGCCAGCCCCTCCTTCTATGATCTGTAGACCCTCTTCTTCCTCTTAAGTCTACTTCGCAGTTCCTTACTTAACCATGCAGTCTCCTGGCTCTCTTTTTCGATTTCCCACCTGCTGGGATGCACTGGTCCTGAGCTTGGAAGAAGAGGTCCTTAAATGTTAACCAACTAGCATGATCCCCTCTGCCCTCTAGTAACCTGTCCCATGAGTTTTCACCCAGCAATTGTTTGAAAAGGCCAAAGTTAGCCCTCCTGAAATCCAGGGTTTTAGTCCTACTTGATATCCTGTTCCTGCCAGACAAAATCATGAACTCCACCATCTCATGATCACTAAGGCCAAGGCTGCC
>JANHFX010023353.1:0-22339 GCA_027560015.1 Chloroceryle amazona | reverse complement strand
AGGGCAGTGGTGGAGTCCCCATCCCTGGAGGGGTTTCAAAGCCATGGAGCTGTGGTGCTGAGGGACATGGTTTAGTGATGACCCGGCAGTGCTGGGTTAACAGTTGGACTTTATGGTCTTAAAGGTCTCTTCCAATCAAAATAATTCTATGACCTAGACCTGGGCACACCATGATTTCTCAGCTTCCTCCAAGCTCAGCTCCCTGGAGCACCCTCACGGGTCATCTCAGTGTCCACCCACAGCAGCAAGCCTCAGGGAATGGAGGGAACAGAAGAGACACATGCACCTCTCTGCTAAAACCAGTTTTGGGCAAGAGAACTTTTCAAGACAACTCATAGTTCCAAATATAAGACTTGTTTTGCCTTTGCACTACCCTTGCAGCCTTAGTCAAGCAAGCACGCCTGCACTTGCATTGAGCTCGCAGTGGGACAGCAAACTGCAGGTCCTTGCTGTCACCCACAGCCCTGCAGAAACAGCTTGAGACTTGTGGAGGCCAGCTCCTCAAAACAGTGCAGCCCTGGAACTAATGCACACATAGTGGCAGAAGCCCTATGGAAGTTATACATTTTAATACAGCTGCAATAAAAAGCAGAGTATGCAAGAGGGTCTATAATTTCAGTCTAACTAGGCTCTTTGCTTTAACTGTCAGTTCTATGGTGGTACGTACAGATTTCAGTGCCGATACCAGCGTAAACCAGCCACATCCATTTACTGATGTTCCCGGCAGATTGCTGCATGAGTGCTCATCCAGCACAATCACTCTCATTCCAAAAGCAAATCCAGATGTGCTGCCCAAGTTTCACTGAGGATATTTTAGCTGTATCACACAGGCAGAGACTCAAAGACACAGCCTCTTTGTCCTCTGTGCATGGACGGAGAGAAAGGTGGGCATCAGCCCCGTTAAAGAGCAAAGATGTACTGGAGCAGACAACATCTCAACACAACCCTGGGTGCTGGGAGCTTGGCTGGAGGCACCCTGTTTTCAGACAGCCCAAATCCCTCCTCATACCCTGAAAAAGCAGGGACCTCAGCACCAAACAGGGAGGAGTACACAGGAGCCAAAGCGTTCTGGTGCAGGTGAGGTTTTATGTGAGTTTGGTTCAAAATAAACCCATGAAGATGGGGTAACCACCACCAGAAGCCAGTCGGTTTGGTAGCACGAAGGTAGAATCATAGAATCACCCAGGCTGTAAAAGACCTTCAAGATCAGAGAGTCCAATAACCTTACTCTACATGTCCACTGCTAAACCATGTCCCTCAGCACCTCATCTACATGACACTTGTACTCCTCCAGGCATGTGGACTCCACCATTGCCCTGGGCAGCCTGGAACAGGCCTTGATAACCCCTGTGGGGAAGAAATCGCTCCTCATGTCCAACCTAAACCTCCTCTCGTGCAACTGGAGGCCATTTCCTCTTGTCCTGTCACTTGGTCATTGGAAGAAGAGACCAATCCCCACCTTTCTACAATCTCCTTTCGGGTAGTTATAGAGAGCAATGATGTCTCCCCTCAGCCTCCTTTTCTTTACACTAAATAGCCCCAGTTGCCTCAGCCACTTCCACCACATAGATGCTGGTGCCGATCCAACCTCGTCGCCCGCAGCAGCTCATCAGCATCCATCCCTTTTCAGAGAAGCATGGGACGTGCATGCTCCTAAAATCCAATTCCCTCTTTAAACCACACATCAATGGGAAATGCCAGGTTATTTCATCCTGCTTCAAAAGGTTCTCCCCGCATGCAACACCAGGCAGTTAAATCACAGTGCACACAGGGACAACTACCTCCTGAAGCAGGGACAGCCTTGGTGCCTGCTCCTTGCTGACAGCACTGAAACCTGTCTCAGGCTTGCAGAGGAAAGATAAGGGCAAGAAAAAGCAGCTGACAGCACAGCCACTGGAAGGAGTCCTGGGGGTTTTTTACATACTTGCTAAGGGGAGGAAAAAAAAAAAAAAAAGAGAGAAAACTGATTGGTCCCCCCTTAAAAAAATAGTCCACTGAATTCTAAAGGAGTGATGAAAGTATAGAACAGTGATGCGATGGGAGGAAACACAGCTAACGGAGGAAAAAAAGGCAGAATAATTCAAGGACATTTGGAGCTGGCAGGGCTCTCTTACAGGCAAGGGGTCCTGCCTCTGCCAAACTGTACCCGTAAGTGGTCACCTTGGTTCTGCCCCCCACCACTACTGGGGATCCACCCAAAACTCACTTGATTCTTTCCCAAATGCTGCCCAAATGGGACAAATAGGGAATCAGCCATCCCCACATCCTCAACCAGCCTGGAAACAGTCCCAGCTCAGCACTCACCAGTTGATCCTGTTCCACTAAGAGCCAGCCCTGGCAAAACCCCAGAGCAAAAATCAGAAAACTCACTTAATCGATCAGGAATTTCAGAAAACAGAATGGAGAATAATTCTTGCAATTACAGCCCAGCAAACTTTGTCAGTCTTTACAAAAAAATAATAATCAATACGGAGCGAGCAGTCTCCAGGCTCGGAGAGTCACAAGACTACGATCGATACGGCTGCCTGCGTTCATAAACAACGACTTGTGCCTGTCTGGAGCTCGGATGAGGAGCAGCCCCCTCCTACACCCAGCTCCTCACCCTCTGGGTGTTGTTACAAGGGTTTCATTGGCAAGCCCACAATCCCCAAGCACCACAGTGGCTGCTCACCTGCCTCTGCTGCGTCCTTTGCCGCAGCCACTGCTTGCAGCTTCCCAAGATACCTGTGACCGACGACTGGCTGTGGGGTGTCCCCTCCTGGGGGCTCACAGGGGAGGAGGCAGCATGCAGCAGCCACAGGCTGGAGAAGGAGATCGTGAAAATGGAATTAACTGCCAGGCAAGGGCAGTCACCTTCAGAAACACCTGACTGAGCAGGATGAGCCTCCGACCTGCTCCCTTCAGGCACTCCGTGGCCAGCGTTGAAGTGAATTATGGATAAATGCAACAACCCCTCTGGGAAATTACTCATCCAGGAACCTGAGCTTCCCTCTGACTTGTATGAAGGCCTCCCACAGATCCTAGAGGCACAGCAGCCTGGTTGCATACAGCTCCCCTTCCCAGGGCTTCTCCACCCAAACTGTACTGGACCTTTGTTGAGTCACAGAATCACAAAACAGTCTGGGTTGGAAGGGACCTTAAATATCATCTCATTCCAACCCCCTGCCATGGGCAGGGACACCTCCCACTAGACGAGCCTGCTCAAAGCCCTGTCCAAACTGAACTTGAACACATCCAGGGATGAAGCATCCCCAGCTTCCCTGGGCAACCTGTGCCACTGTCTCAGCACCCTCAGAATGAAGAGTTTCTTCCTAATTTCTCATCTATCTCTCCCCTTATCCCGTTTGAAGCCATTAACCCTCGTCCTATCACTTCAAGCCCTTGTCAAAAGTCCCTCCTCAGGTTTCTTATTGCTGCCTTCCAGTATCTGAAGGGGGGCTACAAGGTCTCCTGAAGTCTTCTCCAGGCTGAACAACCCCAGCTCTCTCAGCCTGGCCTCACAGCAGAGGGGTTCCAGCCCTTGGATCATCTTCATGGTCTCCTCTAAACCCACTCAAACCGTTCCATGTCATTCCATGTCCTTCTTGTGTTAGGGGCTCCAGAGCTGGCTGCAGTACTCCAGGTGCATTCTCACCAGAGCAGAGGTAGACAATCATCTCCCTCAACTGGCAGCAGACCCGGCCCAGTGCCCAGGGGTCTGCATGGTGGGGAGGCTGTCCGGCACCAGTGTTGCCCAGGAGGAGGCAGTGCTCAGGTCCTACAGGAATTCACATCCTCCCCACCCCCCAAATGAACACTGCACAGAGCTCCCCAGTGCCAGGCACATCTCACAGAGGGGCAGAGGCATCCTCAGCAGCTACAGCTCAATGACAGGCACCCATCTGCACCAGGGAAGGACATTTCTACTTCCAACCTTTTTCTTCTCTCCTCTCACCCAGTAATTATCCCATTTCTGCATCAAATAGAGTCTATTAAAATCTCAGCTTCTTTCCCAAACAATAGATTAACATAATCCTCTTACAACACAGAGCTGGCCATGCCTCTTGCAGTCAATGATTGCAAACTTTCAAGCCTGGAGTCAAATTTTAACTTTTCATGTCAAAACTCTGAGCAGCACACAATAATCAGATAGACAGGGATGTTGGATTTACTCGGTATAAGGCTTCCCATTTAAATTAAGCCGAAACATTTCCCCGAGGTTATAGCAATTTAATTAAAACAAAGTAAAAACAAACCTCTAAAACTTCCAAAATGCAAGTTGTAAAATTAAAACCTCCAGGACTGCCAAACAGAGCACAGGACCCAAATAACACCCAAGGGAAAACAAATACTTCAACTTATTTCAGTAAAATAAAAAGACTGACAGCCCAGATCACATCATATTCTTCACAATATAAGCAAAAATATTTAGAGTTCCCCCTGGGCAGAACAGAGACAATTACACAGATGGTCAACACCACTGAAGTGAGAAGTTGCGTATCGAGACTCCTCACCTGAGACGATCTCTGCTACCATACAGCTGCAAGACATGGTAGGGAGAGATCTCTAATCAAAGAGAACAGACCCCAACATTTTAAGCCCTGGGACCTCGGCACTACCTGCAGTTCCTGGAAGTTGGTGGGATTAGCTGTGGCCTCAGGGGGCAGCCATCCAAGGAGCAACCAGGCAATCCCCCATCTTCTAGCACAAGCCACTGCACTGCAGGTCAATCTGCTCAAGCTCTGAGGAACCTCACTGCTCCCAGACATCTCTTCCACACACTCAGATTATGCTCACACTGTGAACACATGGTCCAAGCCAAATAGTGCAGCCTTGTATGGTGTGACCAAGGTTTCCACTACTGGGGAAAAATGATGAAGAGAGGGAGGAAGACCCAAATAGCACCCCACCCCCTCGGTCCACATCAGCTCTTCCCAGCTTTTTCCTTGCACTGCTCTGAAAGGATGCTGCCAGGCTACTGCCAGAGGGAAAGGAAGCCCTGGGGAGGTGTCCAGCAGGGATTGGCTGTGGGACAGACATTCACACTGTGGAGCTTGCTGTCCCAGTCACTCACCTGGGAGCAGAAACCATAACCTTTGGAACAGAAAACTCAAAACACCATCAGCAGAAACATGCCATGCTGCCCCAAGATGAGTCAGCTGAGTTGGTCTGAACCAAAAAAACAACCCAGTCCACCCACACTCCCTCAGTCCTCAGTAATGGGGTGAGCTGACTCATCCCCTGGCCATGCAACCACCGGACCTGACACAAGGGTGGTGAATGGAGGTGTCTTGGTCTGGGAGCACAGAGGCCCAGACCTTTCCCCACCACCCACCAGACGATGTGCAGTATGAAGCTGTGCCCTGAAGATCTGGGGTGGGAGGACACCATGTCAGCCCTTGCAGAGCCTCCTGGGATCCTGCCAGAGCCTGGACCACACAAGGAAAGGCAACAGAACTACTACACGCCCAGGACCACTGGGTAATGAAGCACGTTTAAAAAAAAAAAACAAACATTTCAGTGCTAATTGACCACACGGTTTAGCCAAGGGTGTTTCTGCCAGTCAGGGTCAAGGATCCACTGGATTACTACCATAATTCAACACTCCCCCCACAGGGACTGTAAGGAAACACCTTTTACGAGTGCCCCCGCTGGGGTCTGTCAAGCCGTGCTTTGACAGAGAGGTGGCAGAGGGGGAAGCCAGCAAGCAGAACATGTTGCCTGTGGTGTGGAGGAAGAAGGTCCAGTGCTGCAGCCGCACTTCACAGCAGCAAAGCCCCCTGAACCTACAATCCCATGATGTCAACACAGAAAAATAACTCACAGCATGTACTCTGCAAGGCCACTGCTGGGAACAACCAACAGGCAGGAAATGGACCTTTCACTTACAAGAAAAAGCAATTCAGATATTGAAACTTCTCCACCAGTTACCAGCCACCGTAGGAGAAGAGGTGGTGAAACACAAGACACAGAGGTCAACAGTTCTTCACATCAAATACCTAAAAACCAGCATCATAAGGGTATCTAGCAGAACAGGCTATGTAATACATCTGCCTGTATCACTGCTGCACGTCAATATATATGCAGACATATGCAGTCTGAAGGCCAAGCAGCCCTCGGAGCAGCACATACCTTAACACTCTAAAAGAGGGGAAAAAACACCCAAACAAACTTTGAAATACACCACAGAGAGGATTATCTGTCACATTTCTGTGAACGTTATCTCAGCCATGACATGCACCTTGACACAAGCAGAGACACCACCAGCACCATCACCCTTCAGCCCCATTTCTCAGCACGCGAGGCAGGACACACACCACATTACCTGCAGGGTTGAGCAGCTTCACCATCCCATGGAGCAACTGGTAGCGGCCAGGAGGCCTCTGCTGGCACATCTGCGAGCTGTGGCACAGCCTCTCAAACAGCGACCAGCCCTAAGTGACCTGTCTGCTTCCCCCTGGGAAGGAGCACAAGATCTCTCATTGCCCGATGCTTGCAATAGCAACAGGTGGGTGTCCCAGGGAGCATCCTGACGGCACAACAACAAACCTGAGCTCCCTGCTTCCTTCTCAGGTCTCACTCCCCCAACCTCAGATGTCGCAGGACTGCAGATAAATTAACTGGGGCAGAGACCGGTCCTTTGGCCAAGGGCCCTGGGGAATTGTCTGACGTCATCAGCAGCAGGCTGCTGGCAGCAGGCAGAGCTCAGTGGTGCAGCTCAGCATTGTGCAATCCCCCAGTGATTAATTGGGATATGCCCCCTCCCACCAGCCTGGAGGCAAAACTCAATCAAGGTGCTGCTTTCCCTCCCAGGAGGGGCTCAAGGAGGTCTCTTGGGCTACTTGTCTGCTGCACATTTACCCAGGCCCTAACAGCTCCCCTCCCAAAGGGCTACCCCCCATCTGCGGGATGGGTTACCCCTGCTTTGCGTGGACAGGAGAGACTGCCCCAGCTGTAACACCTCATCAGAACATGATAGAAAACAAGAAAATGAAGGAAAAAAGGAAGACTGCATCTTACTCCATGCTGTTTCTGTGCTGGATCTCTCAGTCTTGGTCCCTAGCTTGCTGCACTCTGGACCTACTCTTTTGTCACACCATGGTCACATTCACTACCAGAAGCTCCAACTCACCTCAACATCCACTTCCAGTGGAAGGAACAAGTGCCTCTGAGAGCTCCCAATAAACTATCCACAAATAGGCCAGCTGGTGCTTGGAGTATACAGAGAAAACCTCTCCAACGCAAAACCACCAAAAGAAATTCTGGAAAAAGAAGTCACACCCCCACCAAAATGCAGAACCCTCGTATTACTCTTCAGAGTCTTCCTAAAGCTCCCGGAGTCTGGTCACAGCAGCCCTTTGCCAACAGATAAGAAGCAAAAACTGATCCTGGTTATATGTGTTTCCAAAGCAAAAGCTGATGGGTTTCCATAGGGCAGCAGAGCCTCACATGGCTCATCTCTACCAGTCCCATGACAGCTCTGCCCTCAGCTCAGGCAGCAGCCCAACAGAACACAGAGCACAGCAGTTTCGGGATGCTCAGCATCCCCTGAGGTTCCTTTGCATCAGCTGCTGGAGAATATGTACAGAGTGGGGCCACACAGTGTGAGCAACCAACACCCACAATGGCCACAGGCCACCCCATGTTGCTCTGAAGCAAACTGCAAGGCACAGTATGGTTCTCTTTCACTCTACTATCCCCAGGCTCTGCCCAAGCTGGGTGATGTTTCCAAATCAATTGCGTCTCTCCAGCCATTCATGTTCCAAGGAAAGTCTAGGGTTTTTTCCCCACTATCTACAGTGAAATGAGTACTTCCCTCTGCTACAGGGGCCATGGCAGGACCTGGGCCTCCTTGCTGGCAAAAGATTTAGCCACAGAGTGGGACAAGGCTGAAGAGGTAATGGGTTGGGTTTTTTCCTTTGTACTTGCAACAGGGCATCCCACCAGCTGTTGCTGGTGGGAAAGATCTCCCTGCCTGGCTGGGCAGGTTTCCCTCTTTACTCTGTCCTAGGGAGGCCACCTCTGCAGTATTGGGTCCAGTTCTGGGCTCCCCTGTTCAAAAGAGGTGAGGAACTACTGGAGAGTGTCCAGCAGAGGCTATGAAGATGCTGAGGGGACTGGAGCATCTCTGTGCTAAGGCTGAAAGCCCTGGGGCCGTTCAGACTAAGGAAGAGAAGCCTGATACAGGATCTGATCAACGCTGATCAAGAGCTAAATGACCGACAGGGGTTGGGGAGGGCAAGAGGATGAGGCCAGATTCTTTTCAGTGTTGCCCAGTGACAGGACAAGGGGCAGTGGGCACAAACTAGAACCCAGCAGGTTCCATCTGAACAGGAGGAGAAAATACTTTGCTGTGAGGGTGGCAGAGCTTTCCCAGAAGCATAATACTAATTAAAAAAAAAAAAAAAAAATCAGATAACATCCTTACCCACATCCAGGTAAACACATTTTAAAAAGTCACTCCACATCTAGTGCATGGCACAGGAAAAGTCTAAAACCAGCAGTGAAGGTGGGAAATACCAGAGGACATCAAAGAGGCCACATTTTCACTGCACACGTCTGCTGGCAGGCCAGTATTGGCCAAGATAAATGGAGATATGAGCTGCGATCAGAGCAGCCAGACCTGTGAAAGCCTCATGGATGAATGCTCTTGTAACAGCACAAGAAGCCCCACAGGGCTCAGCAATAAGATTAACCGATAATAGGGCAGCTCTGGCAATTTGAGCAGCTTTCATGTTACAGTCACTTCATCAGCCCAGAGGACTGGAGTGCCAGTGTCTGCAGGAAGCACTACCGGTGGGGCTGACCTGCTGCACTGGGTACTACTGCTGGTGACATTTGGTCACAGCCCAAATCTCTCCGACCCACTGCGAGAGGTGGGCAGCCCTGAAGCAGAATAAAGGATGCGGCTCTTCTGGCCCCAGACTAGGTCCTGACATCCCAAGAGCCCAGCCTCACGAGCACAGAGAGATGCTGAGAGCTAAGACCTTTTCAATGCACCGAGATAAAGGTAGATAACATGGAAATAGAAAAAAATACTTAAAACAAAGATGCAAAATATCTTCGTCAACTGACAGACCTCATGCAGAACTCCAGCTATGGGAGCTGAGCTGTGCAAGACAAGGGTTAATATGCCTTCTTCCAGCCTCCCAGATCTGGAGATGTCCCAGCCATCCTGATCAACCCCCTCTTCTCAGGTAAGCTGCACTGCTGCCCCAGGTGACAATGTGTCTGTTATCCATCTACAGTTTGCCAAAGAACAGAGGGAGAGATAATACCACATTAAGGTACACCCCAGGCACTAGCTTCAAGTCTTTGATTTACTCTTTTATGGGTCACTGTCTCTGTGTCTATCAAAGGCAATTGCCAGCACAGTCAACAGCTGTACTGGTGGCTGAGCAAGAAAACTGAACAAGGCTTTCCTCCCAGATTACTCCCGCCTCGCAGAGAAGGCTGCAAGGACAGAAAGGAGGGGAGAGGAAGGAAGAAAAGGTCAGCACAAGCAAGGGCACACAGCAGAAAGTAACGTAAAAGTCAATTCAACACAAGCAGGCTGGGGCAGTGCGAGCTGGACCAGCAGAGCCCTCTGCCTCCCGTGCCCCAGCACAGCTGAGCCCTGCCTGGGGAGCAGGGCCAGCAGCAGGGGGCTCAGTGCAAAAGAAAAAAAAAAAAAAGGTACCCAAAATGACAGTCAGCAACCCTGAATCTTTTAAGAAAAATGGGTCAAGCAGGGATTTTTGAGGATGAGAAGTTTTTCTTGTGAGGGTGGTGGAAAACTGGAACAGGTACCCGGGGAGGTGGTCAATGCCACATCTCCTGGGACATGCAAGGTCAGGATTGATGGGACTCTGAGCAACATGCTCTAGTTGTGGTTGTCCCTGCTCACTGCAGGGGAGTAGCATTAGATGGCCTTTAATGGTCTCTTTCAGCCTGAACCTGTCTGATTCTACAACTAAAGGCAAGAATGACCTGCTGGAACAGGACTGCTGGTAGAAGTCCTGCAGCACCACCTTTTAATTCCTATGCAGTTTATTTCACACCACACCAGCCCCACCTGAAGTGACCCAAGTACACACAGCAGAGGAACCTGCTTCCCCTGGCACACACAGATGTGGTGTTACAGCAAAGGACAGAGAGAACGCAGAGGGGCAACGCAGCCCTTTGGCACCCTGGCTCCCCTCTGAAGGCTCTGACTGTGCCAGCTCCAGCTACTCCAAAGGGTTTACCCCCTGGGTAGCATTGGGGCTGTCTAAGAGATCAACAGCCAATGCTCAGCGTCTGAGCATCCTCCCTTAGCAGCTTGCTGGATTAAAGATTTAATGCGATGTGTCCCTCCGGAAGAAATTACACAGGCTATTAAGAAAGATGCGCCTCTCATCTGATGAAATCCAGCAATCATTGCAGCAGTGTGTGCAAGCTAAACAGGCTCTGTAGAGCAAAGGGAATGCTGCCGGGGCTCTTGTGAGCCCATTCTGGAGAGAGGAGCCAATGGGTAGAGCAGCAGCTCTATTAGCAGGAAAGCAAATGTGCAGACACAGCCGTATCATGCCTGCTGAGAGCAAGCCGGGCCCCGCTGCTAAGGGAAGAAGTGAAACAATGCTCAGCAGCAGTCGCTCACTGTTTCCTGCTGGCATCCAGTGCTTCGGAGCAGGGCAAACAGCTCCAAGGTGGGAGCAGCAGGACATCTTCGACACCTCACAGGGTCCTGCTTTCCAGAAAAGGAGGGGTACACCAGTCCAGCCCCAAGGTGCCAGTATCTTGGTTTTTTGGGAATCTGAATTATTCACTAGTGCCTCTCCTGGCACTCAAGCAGAAATTAACCCCATCTCCTTCAGCCAGGGCCAAGGGGACCAGAGGAGGACAGGGTGTCACAGCAACAGGAGCACCACATGATGCAAAAGCACCTTAGTTCTTTCTGGGGGACAATCCCAGTTTAACACAGCATTAGTCAGGGTGTAGCCAGCGGCTCTTCCTAAGCAGCAGCGTTGTGCTGCAGACAGCAGCACTGACTACATTAAATTCAGCTCTGACATCCCCTCAGGGAGTTCAGAAGCTTCACCACAATGGAGCCTGACCAGTAAAACACCAGATTTGAGTAAAAGGAACAGATGTAGGGCAAGAGCTCCCACAGCTGAGCTCGCAGTAGTACCTGTGGAGCCCTTTTGTGAAGCAAAGCCATCCGCATGGTAAGATGCACCTGGAGATAATTCTTCCCAGAGAATCTGAGCTGAAAGTCCTGAACTTGTTCAGCAAGGCCCAAAGATGCAGAGAAATCCCAGGTCCTGAGCATGACCGCATCATGAGCCACCAAAAGGCAGCTCCATGCCCACCTGGCACAGCTGGGCAGCTCTCTGCTCTCACGGCTGCCAATTCCCACTCCTTCCCAGGGGAACCTGCTGGTTCGGATGCTGCTTCAGACTCCATGCCATGGAGATCCAGGCACCTTCATAAACACCCAGGGCTAGTGACAGGCTCATCTCTGCAGAGCTCCCCCATAGTAACCCCGGAAAATAGAGTAACACCTCACCGCGGTGAGCCTCCTTGGTGGGATGCGCTTCCCACATGCTGCAGGTACCACAAAGGAAGCTGCTTGAAGTAACCCCCACCAACACCTTCACTGCTGTGGTGCTTTGCTTCCTGGAAAGGTCATTCAACAGTCTCAGCCTGGCCCTGGGAACATCCTGTGCAGCCAGCATTACTCTGTGAAGTCACAGAATCATGGAACCATTTTGGTTGAAAGAGACTTTTAACATCAAGTCCAACCATTAACACAGCACTACCAGGTCACCACTAAACCACGTCCCTCAGCACCACATCTCCATGGCTCTGAAACCCCTCCAGAATGGGGACTCCACCACTGCCCTGGGCCAGCCCTTGCAGTGAAAAAATTTTAATGCCCAACCTAAACCTCCCAGGCACAACTTGAGGCTATTTCCTCTTATCCTGAGGTGGTTGAGGCCCCATCCCTGGAGACATTTAAGATGGGGCTTGACCAAGCTCTAAGCAACCTGTTCTAGTTGAGGATGTCCCTGCTCTCAGCAGGGGGTTGGACTCTATGACCTCTAGAGGTCCCTTCCAACCCAGACATCTCTATGTTTCTGTTTCAGGGAAACAAAAGTTTCAGGGACTGCCTTCCAAAAGCAGTTTTACAGGCCCATGTGGGTGGCCCAGACTCCTCCTGGCACAGCTCTACCTGTCACAGGTACAAAGGTGTCCAGGAGACCCCCTGCCTCCTGCCAAAACCCCTTAATCCAGAGGACCATAGAGCAGCAAAATCACCATGTCAGCACTCTCCAAGGAACACACATTCCCTCCAGGTGCTTTATGGCAGAGCTGCAGCCCGTCCAGCCAGGCTGCAAGTTTCCTCCCAAAGCACCACAGGGAAAGCAGGGGAGCACGTATAGGAAAGAAACAGCCAACCTGCCCTTCCTCTGCTGTTAAACAGGGAATCTGCTTTCAGCAGCACATCAAGAACCTGCAGAGATCGAGGAAATATATCCCTTTGTCCACTCTCTGGGGCATGTAGCTATTTGCAACCTGATAAATAGTTGCTGTCACTGCACATCTGAGGAATTATCCTGAGCACAACATCACGATTTTAAAGGAACAAATACTACCCAAACTGCAGCTTGTTGCACACTCCCTCTAAAGCAGCCCCAGATGGGCCAGTGAGCAGGATGCGGACACAGCTGCGGGGAGGGCCAGCACCATCCCCTCGGCAATGACCGAGGCCAGGGATCCCCCAGTGCTATCAACAAATCTCTGCAGATCTCCTGCTGACAGCTCTTCTCTGGGGCACTCTGCAGACCCCTGCGGCCAAGACAGAGATGCCCACCCCAAAGAGGGAGGCTGAGCGATGGTACGGCCGATGCGGGGCCTCGAGGATGTCAGCCACTGTGACTTCCAGGCAGGAAGAAGGGCAGCACAAGCTGAAATTGTATCACTGAAGAGCATGAGGTCAAAATTTGGTTTCCTGCTTAAAAAGGAGAGAAAACAAGCAAAGGACCAGAGCAACACACAGAAATGCACTGTGACGTGCCCCTGACATGCCCAGACACAGACAACATGCCCAGGCCAGGGTGAGGCACTGCAGCTGGGGCTCCCTGGGGAAAGGCCAGCACCCAGCAGTCCAGTGGGTGCCAGGCTTGCCTGCGGAGTTGGGAGCAGACATTACTCTCCCTCCTCATACAAGATAATTAGTCCTTCAGAAATTAGTCAAGTCTTTAAGTCACAGCTCAGCAAATGGGCTGAGGAATTTCTAGGTCAAAACTACAAGGAGAGCTGGTGGAAAAAATAAAAGTAAGGAAAGCCTGGGGGTCCTGTCTCCTGTTAATTCAAGGGATTAGCACCCAGCCCTGCCCTGCCCAGCACCTCTGAAGGAAAATCTTGGATGAAAAGAAAAAAAATAAATATACCACCTTGTCATTCTGACAAGGGCTGACACCAACCACAGGTACCTTCTGACATCATCAGAGGGCAAATTTCTCCACAAAGCATCTTTCTCATTTTCCAGAGAGGAAAACACCTTATGACAATTACACTTGTTACATCCCTCCCACTTCAGTTCCTTCAATGTCTTAACTGCTGTTTTCAGCAGAGGGCTTTTTTTTTCCCCTGCCCCCCTTCCCAAAGCTGTAACCCAGGGTTGAAAGACTCAGGAAAAGCCCCAGGAATACCACATTTCATAGCACCAGCAGGACCAGCCCTCCATGAAGCCCCCCTCAGCTCACTCATTCAACACCCGTGCCCAGCAGTGCAAGGGGCAAGAGGTTTCCAGCCCCAGTGTCATGCCAAGAGACAGCAGCAGGTAACACAAGGCACTGGGTCAGAGCTACTGCCTTTGGAAAGAGGTGTTGGATTCTCAACAAGAGCTTGGGCTGTCCTCCCCAGGCGAAAGCTCTTGGCAAAACAGTAAGTAATTATTTGCTTAAGAATATGGATCTTCCCTGGGATAGACAGGGGTATTTGGCCAACCAGCAAGATCTGGGAGTGTGCGAAGAGCACCCAGAGCTGTGGTGCAAGGAGGTACCTGGGTGGTACAGGATGGGAGGGTCAAACAGTGCAAATGAGAGGGTCCCACCAGCTCACCCCCTCTGTGGGTACTGGAGGCAGGTGAGCCACAGTGCCATGCTGCCCTCTCACATCCCTCTCCCCAGCAGGCACCCACCCCATGGCCCCACAGGGACTTATCTTGCACAAGCCCCAGCCTCCTGCTCCTGCTATTCCTTGCTGTGCTGCCCTCCTCTGCTCCCACCCCATCTAGGAAGCCAGGGGGCTGCTGCCTGAGGAATCAGAGACAGGATCAACACTTGCAGTGTCCCATCTCTTGGTGAAAGAGCTCAGCCAGAAATGCCAGTGTGTGGGACCATGGAAGGGGCAGGGCAGGTGACTCTAGCGACAGCTGATGGACCCCCCGGCCACCCTCACATAGTTGGGATGTGCAGGAAGGAAACACAGAGGGACCAGACTCCTACCAAGGACCTGGGGTGGAGGGAACCATAGAAACCTGTTCTTCCCCTTTGTTTGCACATGTTAAAACAACCCTGACCATCATTACTACAACCTTTGGGCCAGAGGTCCAGCCCCAAGGTGGCATTCACAAGCAGACCCAGAGATGGGAGTAGGAAGCAGGCAAGGGAAACAGCCTGTGCTGCACCTCCCTCCTACTTGGCTACTCTGTGCAACCCCCCCTTGCACCAGTAACAAAGACTGTGTCCTCCACAGGCAGCCTGCTCAGCAGCTCTCCCTAACATCACATCACCCCACTTCTTCCAGTTTAACCTGTGGGGCACTCTGCAGCCCGCACTTCCACGCAAAGAATGGACTGCACATGGTTACAACATCCAGCACCAAGTTCCCATCACAGCTCTGGCACTTCCAGCTTGTCCCTTCACTACTCCCCAAGGGCAGCTCGAGGCAACAACAAGGTGGCAGGGGGCAGGGCCAGCACACCCTGTCCGTCCCCCCGAGTGAGGCGGGGGTGGCCATGAACAATCCTGGCATTGAGGGGCCACTCGCCCCAGCCCATCTGCGGCTCTGTGAGCCTGTGGCAGACAAAGACAACGTTAGCACTGGTGAGTTCTGCCAAGGCAGGGGAGACAAACCAGCCTTTGTAACTGCAAAGGCAAAGTTAGCTTTGGGGAAGAGACCAGATAGCTCAGCAACTGAAGTCTGTGCTTTGGCTGCTTTTCTCTTGGAGGTTTCTAATCCACATGCAGATGAGAGCAGAAATCGCCAGTGCTCCCTTTCTCTTGCCTACCCAACTCATGAGACGAGCTGGGGATCCGACTGCAGGTCCTCCCTCATGCAAGGGCCTTTGACACACAGCACCAGTCCACAAACGCACACTCTGAACAACAGGAAGACTGAGCCAAGAGGTGTTTGACCTATCCCCAGCTAAAATCCATTTATCACTTCTGCTTTTCTGCTGCCCCTAGACCAGCAGAGACCTGGGGGCTCAGAAGAATTCCTCCCCAGGAGTAAGCCAAGCAGGGTCTGCACTTCTGCCCTTAGACCTGGCCCATCCTGTCCCTTCCCAGCACTTGACCTTCACATCCATCCGTGCCAGCAATGATTTCCAGATGCAGAAAAGTAAACCCCCAAGGACAAGTTTTCTCCCACCTCCTCCCTTCCCCAGCTCTGGGATGAGAGCTGCCCTCCTGCCTGCAGCAAGCCAGCAGCTGCCTGTTCATGCTCATGCCCACATGTGTGCTGTGCTTACCTATGTGACCATGCGACCACACTCAGGTGATCTTAAAGGTAGGAGGCATTTAACAGTGGCCACCAACAGCTGCTGTGCAGGCGGGACAGCCCAGCCCAGGACATACTTCCCAGGGGAACCTCCCTAAAAAGGCAACTTAATGGGAAAAACAAGACCAGATATAAAAGGAATCAGGAAGGGGTTTGTTGTTTTTTTTTCTTTCACACAGCACTTGCTCTGGAAAGCTGACATAATGAACTGAGACTAAATTCATGTATTTAACCACGGCTGCAGCAAAGCCATCGGGTTCCACAGTACATACCAGCTTTTCACAAGTGGTACAAACCCTGTCACTCACACCTCCCATAGTCACAGCTAGCTCACATTGCATTACTCCGATTTAAAACACTCACCCAGCACTCCCCACAGCTCCCACCACTGCACAAGTGCTGTGCCCAGCTGTGGCACCAGTAGGTATTTCTCAGGCTGTATGAAAAGAGGGAAAGGCTCCAAGCGCTCAGTCATGGCACTTACTGCTTGGCCACGTGGGGAGGCACAGTCCCTTCCAGCAGGCAGGAGTTTGCTTTTGCAAAATGAAAGCAGAGCAAAGGTATCACACGTGGCAAGGGCCAGGCATCGGCTCGGCTTCTCCAAACACCAGCACACCTCTACCCCCACCAACTGTTAGTGAGCAAAAGCCAGGGAGAGTGGCACGGCCCAGACTCACCCTCTGACAAGGTCCATCCCGCCCCTCGCCTCAGAGTCTGCAGCAGCTCCTCCCGGGCTCCCGGCAGGCGAGCACTGGTGCACCCCGATGCAGACCTCCACGCTCCACCATCGCTAGCCACCCTGCGCTGCTGGAAGGGAGAGAGAGATGGAGACCCTGCCTGTTAGTGGGATGGGGGGATCCCGGTGCATCAGCAGCATGTACCCAAGAGGTGAGCAACACCTTGAGCCTTGCAGAGAAGGGACAACCGTGTACCCAGCACAGCTGTGCTTCCTACCCAAACAGGGCCAAGACACCCAGGGATGCCTGGTCCAGCACAGTCCCACCCAGTGGCTACAGCTCACCCCATCCCTCCAGCAATGAGCTCAGCTGAAGGGATCTCAGAAGCCATAAGCCTGGGCACACTGGGGTAAGAGCCACTCTGTGATGATACAAACCTCCTTGCACTTGCTTGGTACCTCTGACACTAAGCTGGGATGTGCTGTCCTCTTTCTAGATGATTGCCAGTCACTGGACTGATAATGGATTACATTAGCTAATGGATTACACTCAGTTCTTACTCGGTACTAAGAAGTAGATGTATGAGCAAGAACTATGGGCCTTTACTTTCATATATCCTTCCTCCTCTTTATTTGGCACTGGCAGACAAAATATATTAGTCCTTCCTCCTGACGTCAGGAAACATGCCTGGCTGGGAGAGAAAACCCAGTGCGTTTTCCTGCTGCTGCACTGACATTCATTTATTATTACATGGCCGTATTCTCATTAACTTGCAGCCTGGTAAGAGACTCCATTTTGAAGCCATGGCAAAAAGATGAACTATTGTGGAAAAAGAAACACCCCACCAGGAGCAGGGAACTGGTGTACAGTCACCCGACAGGGCAGGGGGGGGAAGACCCCCACCACATACAGATGATGTCCTGGCTCTGGGCTGGCCTGATGCTAGAAGGGAACATGGAAATGGGAAGGAAAAGGAATAAATGAGGTGAGACCATCAGCAGACACTGTCATTGGGTGAAACCTTTTCTGGGAACAGCTAAAGCTCTGGGACCCAGGGCACATGTGAGCCACAGGGAGTCCAGCCCTCTCCCACAGCACAGCCCTCACCCCTCTCGCCACACCAGAGCAACCAAGAGCACAGCGACCACAGGGCCTGGAAGGATGTTCCTGCCACTGTCCCCAGCTGTACTGATGGCAAAATCCAGGGAGGACAGGGAAGTGCAGAAAGCTATCAGGAGAAAAAGCTTTAGCATAAAGACTTCCTCCATTAGGCATAATAGAGGAAAAACTCCTCCACTATAAAGAGGCCTCTCAGTGCCTTTTTTTGCCACATCACAACATTGCTCCATTTTCATCTGTTTCAACTCAGAGCACCTTTGCTTTCAGCCTTCAAGCTACCTCGTCCATATTACTGAGCTGACAGTTGCAAATTTACTCTGTGATGGACAGAAGGTGGCAGCTGCCAGTCTTCAGCATCACAAACTCAGACCAACATCTGCCTGGATTCAGCCTCCACAGTGGAGCTGATGTCTGCTCCAGCATTTATATTCCAGGCAAATTTGCAGAGGTAAAACAAAACAATGACTTCCAAATAATGTCCATTGTTTTGCTTCACCAGAGCTGGATACTGATGCAAAGGAAATATTTGATCCACAACCTCAGTTACATCTTCTTATCAGGAAACCTGCTCTCACCAAGCCAGGACTGTCTCCAAACGTGGATTAACGCAGACGACCAAGAGCCCTGCTTTCCCCTGCTCCTGCTCCAGCCACAGCTGCTAATGCAGCAAAAAGCATCTGGCCAAAAATGATTTACCCTCGGAAAATCCTGCAAAACCCAGGACGATTGTCAGGTGGAAGTCTGGAAACCCCAGATTCAGCTAGAAATATTTTTCTTCTTGTAAACTGGAGAACGCAACCTCAGCCAAGAGTTAAGGCTCTAATCACTGTGTCTGACATGAAGAAAGATGCCAAGGAAGTTTTATTTATGACACAGGTAATGGAGTTTGCCCTTAAGCATGGGACAAATCTTTCAGCTCATTACCCAACAGTAAGAATCACTTGGACAAATTAGCTATTACAAAGTCATCCCCACAGAAAAGCTCTTTGATTTACCTTCAAATGACTTACAAAAGGAAGAAAGTGTCACACATGCTCCTCCAAGACATCCTCGAAAGACTGCAGCACCATGACTAACACCCAAGATGCAGGACAGGGTTAGGCGTTTTATTACATCCCTGTTTCCCCCACGCACTTTCTAAACTAACCCCTCTCAGCCAAGATATGCTCTTACCCGATTTGCCTGGAAAACTAAAATAAATCTGGGGCATCCTTGGGCTCGCAAGGTACAGGGGAAGCAGCACAGGACCTGGGCTTACACCCCATTTCATCCCTTACATCCCATTTCATCTCCTTCCCGCCTCATGCAGTGAATGAGGAGCAAAAGGCAAAGAAAAGGCATCACAGCTGGAGACATTCTTCAGATAGTGCAGCCAAAGGCACCAACTTCACGTGGTGTTTCAGGAATGAGATGTGGGGATGGGACGCTGCTTCTCATTTCACTTAGACCATGTTTCAGCACCTCCAGATACGGGTTTGCTCTGAAGAACTTGCCCAGGCACAATCCAGTGAGCAGCCGTGGTCCTCAGGACCAAGAGATAACTCTCTCTGCCTCCACAAGCTGGAGGCAACTTACAGAGCCCTCGCTCTTCTGACTCCTGAGACACAACCTACTTTTTCCCCTCCACAGAGAAGGTGACTGAGCACAAACCAACCTTGGAAAAGGCTCCCTTTTGCTTCCAGAGCACTGCCACTGCAGGAAGGAGCCAAACAGCAGTGAAACACCAGCGTGACAAAACCTGGCTTACTCTTTCTGGTTTCCCAGCACTGGGGAATTGTTCAATCAAATCTCCAGACATGCCCAGGACCAGAAGGATGCTTGCTGCAGGTTTGACGCTGCGATCCTGCAGCAGCTTCTTCCCAGAAGGGGATTTATTTCATCCACCAGGACATGAGCAGCAAGGGCCAGTGATGCAAACACACCCAGCAGCCCACCCCTTACAGAAAGTCACACTGTTCTCAAGAGAGTTTAGCTTGTACAGTTTCACATCACTGCATTTTTAGCCAAATCCCTACACAATTTGCAGAGTGAGGATCATTGGCCTGGCAATCGCTGATTTTTAAAGTAATGATTTTGACTTTTTTTTTGCATAAAATGGTCACAGCCGAGAGTATGAAAATAAACAGCCTCAGGAGGTTCCTTCAAAGAAAAGAAAAGAAAATCCCCCTTTGCCAAGAACAAATACAGACCATTCAGGAATTTCTGGGATCTTGGGTTGGCTTTGTTTGTCTGCTCTTGCTTTTAATTCATAGTTACTGAAAGAGTTTTGTACCCTTATTTGTTGAATTTGCTGTGAAATCAGCACCTTAATGAGAAGGAAGTGAGACTTATGCATTCACTGCTCAGGCATTAGCACATCAACTCGTAAGCCAGAGGAGGAAGAAAGAGCTAACGCCAGTTTCTACAGCCAGCCCGCTCCGGGCCTGCTGGCAGGAGCTGACACAGGGCAGGACTGTCCATCTCCAGCAGCACACTGACCAAGCTCTTCCCACTGCCCCTTTGCTGGTACAAACACATGGATGCTATGTAAAAAGGGAAAGCTTCACACTAAACCTAGCACGAGAGGAAACCACAACCCCTGTGCTAACAGAGCCGGGGAGCAGCCCCATGTCCCTGGTGATGATGGCACAGCCCCCCAGCCCTCAAAGGCACTGCCCAAGCCCCTCACCCAAGGGCAGAGAGCTGAGAACGATGCAGATAACAGCAAAATACTTTCAAGTGAGCATCTCACGTGGATTAAGAGCAATGACAAACTCTTACTATAGGCACAGACCAGCTCCAGCTGAGGACTGCTGCCAGTTATGAAGCCTCCCCCAGCTCCAAGAGGGAGCAGAGATGCACTTGTCCATAAGGAGGGACACCAACAACTACAGCTCAACATCCCCTTTGATACCCACAGTGGAAAGGCCAGACACCAGCCACACAGCGATACACAAGCAGCCTTCTCCCCTTAGACCGAGCTTTGCTCCACAGGGTAAGATCAAAAGATGTTTTGTTTTAAAAAAAGCTGCTGGCCCACTACGGGTCACACTCCCCGAGAGCAGAGCAGGCAGCACCAGACCTGGCAGGACCTGCTGTGCCAGCACAGGGGATCCCACAATGGAGTCCCAAAGGAGGAATTAGGTCCTTCAGAGATAAAGGCATCTGGGGGAGCTAAGAGGCAGGACCCTATAGGCAGGGTCTACAGCAGGCAAAGGCTGCCTGCCACCCTCCAGCTCTGCTACAGCAGGGACAACACAACCCTGTTCTTCTCCAGTGCCTCCTTCCCACTGCTGTCCAGCAGGAGCTGGGATTGCTGCAGAGTCCATGAGAAACACTCTGTTGGGTTGTCAAGCACTCAGGAACAAGCAACTCCCTTCCCTGCCAACACACGGGAGGAAACTCATTAAAAGTGCATGGCAGGGAAGGAGAGAGCCATCCCAGGACCCAGTCGCCTGTCAGGATGGGGAGCTGTGCTTTAGGCTGCAGTCCAGGCAGACACAGTGAGGATGGGCTGCATCACCACCTCCCCAAAATAGCAGCAGCTC
This sequence comes from Chloroceryle amazona, assembly GCA_027560015.1. Taxonomy (NCBI): domain Eukaryota; kingdom Metazoa; phylum Chordata; class Aves; order Coraciiformes; family Cerylidae; genus Chloroceryle; species Chloroceryle amazona. Next base: position 1,287 of record JANHFX010023353.1, on the reverse strand, counting down.
TTCCATCTCATTCCCAGCCAGAGCTAAGCCCCCTCCCCCTCTCAAAAGCGCACAGCCCTCTGCTTTCCACCGACGGCTCCAGAGACTGCAGACCTCTGCTGGAGGAGCTCCACAGGAGGACCTGATCACAGAAGAGCAGGGGTCGTGCCATGCTACGACAGCCACAGACTGTATGAAAGAGCCTTTACATACTGATTGTGCACTAACATGAATTCTCTGTTCACTTCCTAGCTGTGGCCCTGTCAACAGCCCTGACCATGGCAGGACATGGCCCCTACGCTGGGTCACAGCTGCTACAACAGGTATCTGCCCATTGCCACAGCATCTGACACCACAGACCTGCCCACAGCCTGGGGTTCACTTTGATCGGGTTCCTTGGCCAAGGAACAGCAAACATACCACAGACAGACATGAAGAAAACTACAGCCCCCGAGGAAAGCAAGCACCGTAACCCACACATGCTCAAACAGGGCACCTCTGCCTGTCGCAGAGCGGAGCACAGCTCAACAGTGAGGCACATGGTCCTGGCAGAGACGGCTGGGCTATCAGCCCACCAAGCACAAACCTGGGTCCAACCACATCCCCATTCACCACCATGACCAGATGCACGCACCTTGGTTTTCAGCTTGGTCTCAAGGGACATCTCACTGGCAGGCAGTGATTTCTGGACAGTGGGCACAAACGAGCCACACATATGCACCCATCACCATGACACGCTGCAACATAGCCCTGCAGCTCACCAGGGACACCCCAGCACCCCAAGAAGCACATGGCAAAGAAGCAAAAGAAACAGCTACATACTCATCCTGCACCAGGGGACCCGCAAGCCGCTGAGCCAGGATGTGGCAGGGCCGGGAAGCACAAGTTCCGTTGAGTTGGTCACACAGGAGGAGGACATCCAGATGGAGGGACCTTCAAGCCACCTCAGACCCCCATTCGCATCACCACCAGCAGCACATCAGCAATAATTTCATACCCCAGTCCAAGAAAATCGGGAAGCAATGTTCCCACCCAAGGCGAATGGCTGCTAACAGAAGCAGCCTGATTCAGCTGAGCTCCCTAAGCACACAGAGCCCAGCTCTGCACAAGACTCCAGTATGTCAGTAGGCAAATCCTCTTTGCCTATGGGCACGGGAACTGGGGTGAGGGAGGGGGGGAAGTGCGAGATTGGATTGACGGAGGGGTGGTGCGGACCGGGGCGGGAGAAACGGAGTGCTAGCAGTGCACACCGAGGCACGAGACACTTCGAACACACTTCTCTTGAGCTAAAGCCCTGTGACTGGCATC
>JANHFX010023350.1:4356-23809 GCA_027560015.1 Chloroceryle amazona | reverse complement strand
GGGGGCGCTGGACTCGGCGGGCGCGGCGGGGGAAATGACGGGGGGGCGTGCGCGCTGTTTTGGTACATTACAACGCGCGCGTGACGCCCGGCGCTTGACGCGCGGAGAGGGCGGGCGCGAGCTGACAGCGGAGGCAGAGGCTGGGCGCGCGCAGCGGGCCGACCGCCTCTTCCCGCCGCTCGCCTCAGACGGGACGGGATCTTCACGGGCCGGTGGTTCGCTGGCAGAGCGAGCAACAGCAACAGTTAAAATGCTGCAGCCTGGAGGGAGCGGGGGTTGTCTTCGGGACAGACGGTGACTTGCTGTGTCACACGCGTGTCACCTGTGACAGGCGCGCGGCTTGTCCTGTTACCGCGGCAGCGTTGCGAGCGACGGGTGGTTCATCGTCGCCTCGGAGCCTACCCCGGTGTCGCCCGGCCGCCCGGTCGGAGGAGACCCAAAGGCATCTGTCCTTTCCGCGGGAAAAAGGAAACGCCTATCGCGACTTGCCGACAGCACCTCCTGCCACTGCCCGCCGAGCGAGCCGGCTTCCGAACGGGAGACGGTTCCCCGTGCGGAGGTCGGTGGGTTTAATTCGGTGTTAAATACGTTTCCGTTAAACCAGAGTATCATAAAAGCCTCACCCCGCTACTCGAGCTGCGCTTCCCACCTCATGCTCCCCTCTTGCCTCCGCTTCCCGCCGGATTCATTAGCCCAGCCCCGCCCGGCCGCGGCCCCGCGCTCTCAATCACTTTAACAAGGAGACGATCAAGGAGGAAAGGAGCTGTCACCAAGGTGCTGTCACCACGGCGGCTCGCACCGGCCCGGCCACGGCTGCCTTGTGCTGGGCGGGCTTCAAACGCTCAGCAGTGCTGCTGTTTGAGTCCCAAACGTTTAGGTGAAGTTTATCCTTCGTGGTCTCCGTGGGTATATTCAGGCTTGGAAGAACAGCCCCGCCACACGCTGCCTGCTCTCTGCTACCAAGTGAATAAATGTTTATAGCTCACAGCCCAGCTGTGATCTCAGCTACTTTAGGAGGTGTGTATGCTGCTGCAGGTCCTGAGCGGCTCACTTGTGCAAACACCTCTACCTCATAGCTGAATTTTCTGAATACGGAGGGAATCTGACTTTTCCCACCCAGGGATCCAAAACATGCAGTTTAAAAATGATTATGCATAGGCTTAGCTGAAGTTGACTGGAGTACAGACTGGCCCTTGCTCTCTTCTCAGGGATGAGTGCTGAACTGCACAACCTCACTGCATTTGCCTGTGCAACTGCTACAGGCTGACTGTTTGTGGAGAAAATAAATGTCTTAACAGCTGCTCTTCTAGAGCAAGCTGTGATTGTAACGAGCAGAGGATTTCATTACTTGGAGGATTTGATTACTGCACAGGAAGGAGAAGATGAGTCAGACAAAGAGCTAAAGTTAATGTTTATCATAAGTTATATTAAATCTTTGTGAGGATACTCCTTCACAGGTGAGGTGGCCCTAGTTCGATGATGTTGGGATTATCTGCACTGTTCATAGATAAGCATGCTTAGATCTTTTCCTCTGTGGCTCTGAAAGCCCACATGCAAGCGCATAGGCCCTCTGATCTGAACACAGCAGGAGACCTGGCAGATGTGCAGGGTGTCCTGGGTTGTGGTGTTGTGCACACGCAGAGCTGGAGGTCCTAACAAAGATGGGAAGGCGGCTTTATACCCTCTGCCTGGCAGTTCTGCCCTGGCTGGTTCCTTACGTGACACCAAGGCCTCCCTCTGCACCAGGAAGGCTAGAAGGCACAAACACCTTCAGCACAATTCAGGAAAGTCTTGTTACCAAGGAAAAGCAAAATCATCTACTGAGGCCAAAAGTTAAGCGCTCAGAACTTTGAAGCAGCCAAACTCCATAGTGAATAAAGTTGTTCCAACATCAATTGCTGCAGAAGCTGTAGACAGATGCATGCAATGAGCAGATATGTAAGACACTCAGCCTGGCAATAAAATTCTGCAGTGAAAACAGCAGACTCCCCCTGCTTTTGCATCATGGTTTTTACATCCTGCCCTTCACTCTTTGCAAGTGTATGTTAATTATGGATTTCTAATCTTGTCCACTGCCCAAGTTAATTCCAGGTTTGTTTATGCCAACAAGTTTCTGATGTTTGCTCACAGCAGGTCCAATCAGCAAAAAACGATTAGAAACCTCAGGTTCAGTCCTAAACTCTGGTCGATTCTTATTTTCCCCTCAAAAGGATCATTCCTTGTGCGCTGTCCCAAACCCAGCTCTCCTTCTCTGGAGAAGGATGAGCTATCTCATTGCACTGAGAACAGGTAAGAAATAATAATAAATAAAAACACCAGAAAAACCCACCAAAACACCAAAAACCTAATGGTTTGCCAATGGTCATCAGGTATCACAGAAAAAAAATTTGTCTATACTCACTGAAGAAAAAGGCAGCTTTAATAAGGCTCTTTTGCTTTGACTGGAGGCTTTGCCAAGAGACCTGAAGTTTGTAATAAGCATCTTTTGCCCACTGAGCTGCAAAATACATGGATTCACATGGCTCTCACCTTCCGTAATCTTTAAGGTCACATGCAAAGATTCCCAGCTGTGTATCAAAAGACACAAAGATATTTTAGCTGGTTTTGTTTAAAAGCTTGTCTTTGATCATCATGATCAATGTATAGGTCTCTTCAATTAAATCAATTAAATTCTTCCTGCTTTTAAATGAGAGCACTCTTAAATCCTGTCCTGCCCCGCCAGCACGGAACAGGAAGGAAGCAAGCACTGCAAGCGTGTTGTATGATTGGCAGGACTGTCACACATCCTAAGTCTGCTTGCAAGACAGCATCGCTGCTGCTGTAAGGCAATTTGCCACCCTTCCTGAGGCATTTGGTCAATATTAGAGAGGGACAATTCAGAGTCTGTCACCCAAAACTATACCCTGCAGCATTTCGCTTTCCTCATCAGGCGCCCACACAGGTTAATACACACATCATAATTAACCACTGGGACTCAAACAGCTCCCAGAAAGGTCTGGCACATATGTACCTGTATTCTCCGTTACACCATACAAAAACGCTTTGCAATGTATTTATCCATAGCTTAGACACAGTCCAGAAGTGAGAATTTACCTCCTCTGATTTCACATGACCAGATTTTCATTTTTGTTCAACTGCAAACACACCTCAGGGCTTCCAGATGCTTTCCTGCCTCTAAAGGCCCTCATGCATCCTTCTCCATAAAACAAAAGCTTCATGACATGCATAGCGACGTGACACCAAATCTTCATCGCTCACAAGTAATCTGTTGAAGCCAACAAAACTGTTAATGTGAGCAGCACACGGTTTTCATGTTTGCAAAGATGCAGAAGTGGACTGGACATTTCTGGGCTTCACATTACAAACAATCGGTCTTAGGTGGTTTGTAACTGCTGCCGCAACATCAGCTCCTCTTTGTGCCATATGGAGCCTATTTCTTTTGTCTACCCGGCCTCTTATCTGCACAACACACCTTGCTGCCTAATAACTACACAGTTATTTTAGGGAATGTGGTGGCATTTTTAAGTTCAGTAGTAGCAAATGTCATCTGATTATGGATTTAGACAGGAGAGATTTCAATATAAAGGAGTGGGGATTGTGACATAAAGGGAGCTTAAACGAGAGGAAGAGGTAGTATTAAATAATTTAACTCAAAAAGAACAAAGAAATTCAGAATGAGCAAGATAAAGAGAGGTGTTAATTATAAATAGGAAAGTTGAGGAGAAAAAGTGGAAATATATGGGAGACGGTTTACAACACGTTTATATGTCTCACGAGCACTTAGTGGCATGATTTCAGATTTTCTCAGGCACTTGAAGAGATTTCTATACTGATCCCATTAGCTGTTTTACCTCGGGGAAATGGGAGTTCACAGCTCTTACTCTGTCCTAGCCTAGATGCTTATACTGTTTGAGGCACCTGCCAGGGATCTCTTGGTTGTTGCTTCTGGATGTTTTTAAATGCCTGTGAGCGCTTAGGTATTGCCAGCTCCAGGACTTACCACCGTTAGCATAATGCAGTAGTAGGAATTATGTACAAATTCAATTTAGAACAGCACTTAACGGAACTTAAACACACATATAGATATGCTTAAATAGCTCTCTAGATGATTTCACAGTGAGCAACAACTGGAGTAAACCCGTTAAATAAGACACTTCAGAGATAACATGGTGATGCTTTTATGCCTTTTTCTCCTTAAGCTTACAAAAAATAACCTTCTAATTTTACAGTGATCATACAAAACACCTAAACCACGAGCAGTTTCAATATAAAACCTCTGCTGTATTTTTACATACAGAAGCAGTAGATTTATTCCTGGATGCATATGCACGTGTGCAGCTGCAAACATTTTACAACAGTTTCAGGGTTATCAATCACTCATAATGGGAAAAGCATGCAGATCACAGAAAGCAGAGAAGAGAGCAGTCATCCCAGCTGCGATACCTGTTACAAAGGTCAAGTCTGGAATGACCAGCCAGCAGAGAAATTGGAAATACATGAGTGCCTACAGGCTCAAGAAAGTGGCAGCTGCTAGAAGGGTTTGTCTTAAGGCTGCTGAAAGCTGGCTTTTAGAAGGTTAAGATTTATCTTCCAGAAGGAATAGCAGGGCTTGTCCAAGAGGAAGGACAGCCCACGCTCCAAACTTGGTATTCACTTGGTCAGATAGAAGATAGGGCTTGACTTCTCTTGTCTCTGTCCCTTTTGATTTTGATATTACCAAACAGTTTAAAGACTCAGAGAAATGGGACAAAGTCAGTAGCTTCCATGAGGGGGAATGCTCGAGAAGCTGTCTTTAGGATTTCTCAGATTTGTCATTTTGACTTCATCATACTACAGCAGCTGCTACTTCCTACCTCTTGGATCTTTGTACATCATTGCCATGCCCCGCCTTCACCACAGGCCAGGACCGGTCTGAAGACCAGCCAAGCGCAGTCACCAGACCGAGCTACTATGAGCTCTGACCATGGCCAGTTTGGTTATTTAGGGAACTAGAATTTGGTGATCAACTGGATGTGCAATAGAAGGATGCAAGTATAGACATCTTTTGTGCTTAACTTGGCACACTGACTTCTGTTGACTATTCTGAACATCCAGACTATGTTCATAACTTACAGCCTGACCATTCAGCCCTCAGCAGCCACCACGATTTCCCCCTGCAGGATGGCAACCAAGCAGATTGTCCTCCATAACAGATACAAGTTTACAAAGGAAGGTTTTGTCTGCCCTTCTCTTAGTAAACCACAGCTTTCCAAAAATGCAAGGAAAAAGAGGCATTTACAGCCATATAACTTGACAGTGGCACCATTTACCTGCACTGCAGTAAAATATCTCCTTTAATTGTTTGCATCAGAGCAGAATTCAGAGGTCTTGAGCAGACCGGAAGGCATCTTCACACCAGGTACCATGTGAGCACAAACCCAGGCAGGTTTACACTGCAGGCAAATAACTGTAGTGCATATACATGTAATGGACCTCACTTTAATGCAGCCCTCATTAGTACCAGCTACAGTGATTAATACCATTGGCAATTCAGTACAAATGGGCACCACGAGGCCAAAGCTGTCAGGAGATCCCCACTGGCAGTACTCTGAACTAAGTCAAAACTCAAACTCCTCCTCCACCTCCTGCAAACATCCTTACAAAGCCCTCTCCTGGAAAGGAAAGGGGGCACATTACAGATGGAGTCTGATGTTGATCACATTCACTTGTGACTCATCCCTCAGTTTCAGAGTTAAGTAGAAAACTTCTCAAATATGAAAGCAGACACACCCCACACCCCCCCCAAAAAAAAAAGTGAAGTCAGGGAGATGAGCTATTGAGAAATATACTAAATAATTAGGGGAAGAAAAACTTATAACCAGAAAGAAAGATCCTTTAAAAGCTATTTAACAACAAATTGGCTATTATATCTGTCAATACAGAAAAAAAAAAAAGAGAATGCTGACATCTCTTCATCCCACAATCTGCAGCATTAATAAGTGATGAAGTATTAAAAAAAAACTGGGACGCACTGTGCCTAAAACAGTATCACATGAGGACAAGGGAATAGAGCTGAAGTAAAACAAAGGACATGACTGTGTATTGCCAGCAAAAAATGACATAAATGAAAAACAAAACCAAGGAAACAAATACAGCCCCTCCAACCATCAACTACGAGGAAAACATGACTGCCTCATTTTTTTGGCAGCAACTGAATACAAATCATGGAGTCAGCAGTGTCTGATGAAAGTTTTAGATGTAGTCACTCTAGAATTGTCCAGACCAAACTGCTTAATAAGGCAAAAGGAGATCTCTAAGTGAGGAGAAGGAGATGGCATAGAAACTAAAGATTAAAGTGACGTTGAGGTTAAAGTTTTGGGGTTACCAGACAGTCCTGAGATAATCAGCACCATGAAGGACACAGCCTAATGGAAAAACCTTTTCTATTCAAACCTACTGTCACACTGCTCTCCTTCCACTGCAAATTCCTTTTCTTTACTACTGCCTTGCAAACCAGAAGGCAAGACTTGCACCTCTGGCACATCCAGGGCTCAAACACTCACCACTTGTTTCTTTGGCACAGCCGACACAGTTGCTAAACCCTCCCCCTCACTCCTCCCTTCTCTCATGCTCAGCACCTGCCCCAGGCCCTTAGCTGCACTGCTGAGGAGCTGCATCCCTGAGTCACTCCTCCCTCTCCTTCCTGTTTCCAAAGGAAGGAAGAGTTACTCCTTTTTTGAACTTGAACTATTCATACAACATAATTATGGTTCACAAAGACTTCCAAGCAGCACTGCCCGCTGCCTGCCATCTATCCAGCTTAAACCACAGGAGGCATTATGCCAATTCTGCATAGCTCATTTCACAGGTCCCACCCAATCTGCACCTCTCACTCCTTTTAAGCAGCCTTAATGCCAGAGCCTTGTGCTGTAGTAAACAAGAGAAGCAACTCAGGGTTTTTTAATAGGTGCAAGTCAGTCAGAAAGCACAGGAGAGAAGCTAAAAACAAGAAGAGCAGAGATGGGGAGGGATCATCTGGTTATTTATTTGCAGCAGAACATAAAGAGGCTGTATTGGGTAGGGCCTTACACTTCCTTTAGAAGATGTGCATTAAGCAGAGTTCTATGTGATCCCTTTAGGAAGTGGGAGAGCTATGATGGTGCCTTTTCCCTGAGAGCATTTCTAAGCTTTCCTCATAGGAAGCTTTCCTTGTGGTACATTCTTAAGTAGATCAAATGTAAAGGAAAATCCCAATTCTGAATTAATTGGCATACATTTTTACAGAAGCTGGAGGGATTTTTAATTTCTTTCTTCTAGATGAACTCACAACACTCCTGCAATCCCACATCTAATGTTGTACCTGTCTGTGGAAGCATGCAAGCACAAGGCCTGCAGCAAAATACATCTGATTTTACCCCTCCACCTTGTTACTCAGACAGATACTTTCCAGTGTGGTGTCCATCGCCCACATTTACTCCACTTTGTTCTTGCAGTCTCTGCTTCCTTCAGTGATGCTCTCGAAGTGGACACGGTAGCAGAGAAAGCAAGCTGTGTTTGGATTTAACCATTTCCAGCATCCCTGCCCACTTGGAGCTGGCTGAAGCAGGGGCTTTAGTGGTGTAAAAAGACTCCTTGTTTAAGGGGGTCTAGAACAATACTTCACTTGGAAATACCTAGTACCCTTAGTTCCAGAACCATCCATGCCCTGTGCCTGGGATCTGTTATTATATGAAAGAAAGCAAAGGTGTTTCTACCATGACAGACCACTGTCCCCTTGAGTCCTGCTTCTACTCTGAAAAAATAGCTAACTTCTAAATATAGCCGACCAAATGGCACAGCCACTGCCTAAGTACCACCACACTTCATCCAGACAGGTCTTCCCTTTTCATCTCCCATCCAGCAGCTACACATATAGCAAGCTCCATCTGATTCACACAGTAATAATCATTGCTTATATACAAGATCCCTTGTGTACTGTATATTAATGTCTGGCTGGTAATTTAATGGCACCTCTAGGCATAAACAAAAGTTTATTAAAACAGTAAGTAAAATGTTCCTGAAGACTGGCCTGCATTTTTAATTTTCTATTCAGCATTCCAAAATACAGAGACAGCCTTCTTAAAAAAAAAAAAAGAAAAAAAAGCAAGCTACAGAGTTAACACCAAAATAACACCATTTCGCAAAAGTTAGAGGTAGCACAGCCTTGAGCAATAGGATGCTTCATTTATATTCACAAGTCTCTTCTTTTCTGATCATCTTTAACAATGATAGCCAAACAAAAATCTGGATTATTAGGAAATGTGTACAACCCCAAGAAGCAGCAGCATATTGATCATTACTCAAAATACTTTCCAATTCTAAGACAGGAAGACACACTTGCAGCAAAAGCCTTAAAATCCAGTCAGCAGTTGGCAGTGCCCTCTGTAGTTAAGAGCGAGTGATGCTCTGCATGTTGGGCATGTAAAAGCAACACCATTCCTTCCCTCTGCTTCTCTCTTCATTTGCATTGGATGTTTATTTTACAAATTTAGTGCTTTAAGATCAGAAAGTTTCTTTTTCTTTTACCATAAAAGAACTCCTTGAGCTCAATAAAAGGCATAATACATGCATCAGGTAGCACATATGTTGTCACGCATTCATAGTAGGCAAGCAGGTAGACATTTCTGGACAATATTTGAAGAGAAACTTGGACTGATTTTCACATTTCAAGTTAAGTAATGGAGACATGAAGAATTTCAGTAGAAAATTTGTCCATGGATGAAATTCACTGTGGAGATGCAGAGAAACTAGCAAGGAGCTCTGCTCTCAGCGAGTCTCATTTCATGTCCCAGCCACGACAATGTTCCCTTTCCACTGTTCCACTGCCTTTTAGCAGTAGCTAAGGATCATGAAGCACTTTCCCGCTCCCAGGGCACATCACCACCTATCTCCATATCAAAACATGGCCCTGTGCTATGGGTCACTAGGACTGGCCACTCTACCACTTGGTTTCCACAGAAAGGAAACAGGAGCATTTGGCTGCAGAGAAGGTAGACAACTGCACTCCCACAGCTCCCATCAAAGCCTTCAGAGCACCAGGACTTTAGGAGCCTAGAGTGAACACAGACATCACCAGCTCTTTGCTCAGAGACTTAATACTTTTGTCATAGCCTAGAATATTTGCCTACTTGCCACCATTAAGGGACTCAGGCAGATGAGAAGTCTCTTGCAAACAGCACCAGTGAGAGTTACCAAGGAGGAAGACCACGGGTTATCTCAAAACAAAAGCTCCCAGAATAAATCCTGTAAGGCCTGTACAGAATAAAAATTTGGCTTGTAAGAGATAAAAACACTGATGGCACATCAACTGCCTTTTTGTGTTATTCTTCAAAGTTATACAGTTCAGCTTTTTTAAATATAAGAAAGATGCATTTTTTAAAATGAGACCATAAAATATAAACAGATTTGCTACTGCCCTGTTAGCCTTAACCTGCAGAGATTGGTGTCCTTCCATATTTATAACAACATGATTTTAGCTTAAAAAAAACCAAACAACCAGACTTTTAGTTTTTACTGGTTTGTTTAAGATCAGATGCCAAAGCTCTGAGCAGTCAGCAGTAAGCACAAGAACCTGTGTCTTACCCAAGTATTTTGTATATCAAATCAACGACACTGCTCATGCGAGACAAACCAGAAGTGAGGGTCAGGCAACAATGCCCGTGTAACTGGTGCACGCTCTGGTATTTCACATTTCCAGTTAAAACATCAGGGCTGATATGTTATCTGCCATAAAATGCCACCTCAAAACACTTAGGCATAATGGACTATATATGCAAAGATGATCTTGCAGGATCTGCCCCAGAACTTAAAATTAGGCAAATTGACACTGCCTTTGGAGCCTTCACACCTGATTTGGCAGGAAGTCCCCGAAATCCTCACAGAGGTCAAGGGGTCTTCCCCGTGGGAGGGAAATTCTTATTCCAACCATTCCCTCACATGGGACATTCATTATAAGGCTCTCTTTTCTGTGTTTTTGCTTCTAGAGATGAGGATTACTGTTCAGGACCCTCACCATTAAAGGCAAGAGTTTGTTCCCATTTTAATATTTTAATCTCCATAGCTGTGATTTAATACATTTAATATTGCACTGTCTATGCAAGGATCACTTTTCATCTCCCCTGCATAACAGCTACAAAAGCTGAAATTTTAGCCCCAGTTCAACAGAGCACTCGCACACATATTTAAGGTGCTGCAGCTGGTGAAGAGACTGATTTACTTTAATGCCCTGCTGAGTTAGAGACCTATGACCTTATATCATATGCAACTTTAAATTGGGTTAATAACAGTTATACGTATGCAATGACATAAATCACTGGCTTTTTCATTCCAGGAATAGAAAAGAAAAAGAAAAATGTTGGTCACAGTCTGGAAGCTTTGCATATTCATACTTCTCACAGTTGTTAAGTGTTTGAAAATTCAAGTAATGAGCATACAATACTCTGGCTGCCTTTGTATTGCTTGGGGGTTTGCTATTCTAGTAATATCTCTACAGAAACCATTCTATCAAGTCAGTTTTTTTGCCCTCAAATTGAATTAGCACTTGTACATTGAAGTTTTCAACATCACCCATAAGATTTTTCAACTTGTCAAAAGAATCTGCATGGTCTCTAACCATGAATAAAAATGATTTCAGATATCATCTTTATTTCAAGTTTTATTTCCTGGGATTAATTTAGTTGATTGTGCTGGTGGCTTGTTAAACAGCTGCTGAAATAAACAGACCATTTGTCTTTCTATGTAAACATATGGGTACCTGGTTTAATTATAGTTCATGCCCATGTTGAGGAAAAAAAATAATACCCTCTGTTTTCCAAACTCACACAGTAGAACCTGAAATTGTAGGAAACTTTTCACAACAACAAAACTTGACTCATTTTCTTGCTGATTTTAATAAATTGATCTTATAGACAAAAGAAAATAAAAATAAAGTTCAGTAGATTATATATAACCTCAGAACTCTTTTTCCCCATATATCCATGTGGTTACACAAGGCATCTGTGGCTTTCTCCTTGCCTGATATAACTAGGAGTAGTCTCATAAATCTTTACCTCAATATAATTCTCATTTTATGCTCAGCAGAACTAAGCCTGATTTGTGTATATTATTACAACCACATTTACCCTGTTTTATGGCTGTGTAACAAATCAGGGTCTAAACCCAAAACTGTAGGTAAAAATGCAGTGGAATGTACACCCCTTTAGCTTTAACACACATTTTTACTTTCCCCAGATAGCTCTAGTAAAGAAAATACCACTGCCACCAGTAAATTAATAAGTTGTTCCAAATAATTCTTCTTAAACTATTTTGTAAGAATTAATTAGCTCCTTTAGAATCCTTAGCCATCCTGATTTTCTTAGCTATTCTTATTGTGTAATCAAGCAATCATGGGCTTACACGGAGATAAAGTAAGCAAAAGCAAGCAGAGCCTCTCACACTGGAGTTGAAGTGGGCAAAAAAAGAATCACTTCTGTAGTAAGATTCTGAAAACTCAATAAGCACATATAGGATCGGTTATTAATAGCCTTTTTAGGCCTAGATAAGCACCATTCTTAGCAGCATGCATGTGCAACACAAATGAAATATTAATAAGCAGCACACAGTTGTGTCCAAACAGAAGGAAAGCTGCATAGATAAGATGCTGTGTAATGGAACAAGTCCTAGCTGCTCACTCTCTGCTATCCCCCTCCAACCAGATCCCTTCACCAGTTTCCTATCCCACACTTGCAATGAAATGAAGCACAGGTACACACGATGCACTACAGGTTGGGAGGGCCATGAAACACCCAGCAAGAGTGGGGGAGAGCAAGTGACACAGTGAATACTTTATGAATAACTCCAGTTTTGGGGCTATCAGAAGACCTTGGAAATAGAACAGTGTCAGTGTAACTAGGATAATGCAAGGTGTGAAGAGCCTCTGGGAGGCCAGAAGCCATCATTGTCCATACACCACTCAATGGCTAGGTATTTCAGAGCCAGGAAACCAAGGTTCAGAGTCCTATGCATGCAGCCACCACTGCTTTTAAATGACACATGGCTGAACATCCTACTTCAAGTAAATAAAATTTGGCATTAGCACTAAACTGCTGAAAAACCTCAAAGACAACACAAATTCAGAAGAGGCGCAACCATGTCATTGGCACTGGTTGCTGAAAGTAGTTAATCCATTTAATGGCAAAAAAAAGCTATCCCCCTTTTCTCAGATCACTATATAATTTGGGGGCTGTCTATCTTGGGATAACCTATTTTTACCCTTAACAGAGGAACATAAAAATTCTAATCCATTTTCAAATCTCAGGAGTCTGAAGAGAATTTGCATTTCTGCATAAAAAGGACCCAGTACAGAAGAATAAAATGGGAATGATTTGAATTATATGAACTCAGGTAGGATGCTGCTGTGGTCAGTTCCTCAACGGGATTTAGAACAATTGGCAAGACCTACCTTCTTTCAAGCCCTCCTCTTGGAATGATGCCAGCTGCAATTATACATTATAATGAGCAAGAATTGTGAATTCACAGTAGAGCGGTGAATTTGTTCCTACTCACCTTTAGTAATGTATTTCTGCCCTCCTCCTTCATCTTTCCTTTGTTGTTTGTAGCTTGTGTCAAACAAGTCTCATTCTTCTCATTATAGACAAAAATCTCCTCTCGTTGAAGTGCTGAGCGCACTAATTCTTGTTGTTCTCACTTGTTACAGAAAACCTCCTGCCAAAGGAACAGTTTGGCTTAAAATATTGTAAACAACCTTGCCTCCTTTACCCGCCACCACAGCTTGCTTTGAAGAAGTCTGTTTTCATAAACAGTATGTCTTGTCTGTTCAAAAAAAATATAACTAGGGGTTGCCATACCAAATACATATATGGAAGATAACAATAAAGAAATACCTTGACAGACTAATGATGACCTCCCACAAGCCACGTGCTTGAAAGACTCACTTTCCTGCTTAGCAGATTAAAAAGTAATAGTTGAGTGGCACGGTTTAGACTCACTTGTTAAATGTAATACCTGCCCTATGGGCTACCGTGAAAATCAAAAGCAAAGTCACCATACAGAAGGCTACCAAATAAGTCAGTCTGATTCTGTAGGACATGAAATAGCCAGGTTAGTGCAAGCTTCCGGTGGAGACCAGAAGAGACTGAAGGTAGACAAGAAAATACAGCCCTTTCTTCCATTGCTTACTTTGCTGAAGCCTGGGGATTTCTATAGCATTTATTTCAGTTTAAAACTAGGGTGGCAAGAACCAGGATTTTGAGGAGAGGTGGGCTTTGTAGCTATCTCAGTATTTTGTCTGGTGCCTGAGCATTAACCTCTTGCAAACAGCTCTCCTTTTGAGTAACAAAAGCATGTTTAGAGGCAGAAATGTAAAAGTGATAGTACACTCTTAGCAAGAATGGAATGAACATTTAAATTGTAAGAAAGGCAATCTGGGATAGCACTTCACAAAGGAGTAACACCTGGACTGGTGCAGGTGCAGCTAAGACACTGCCACCACATTCAATGTGTTCATGACAAGCTGTTCATGAGTCCTGCAGAGCTGTTTGGGTGGGCAATCCCAGGCCTGCTCACACACCCAGTGCCTCTGGCAGGAAGGGGCCACAGACTGCACAGCCAGAGCCAGTGCCCACAGGCACCCATTAGGTCCAGTTTTGCCTCATTGTATTCCTTTAGGAGCTCACACGCTGCCAAGCTAAGCCCAGGAGGATTATGAGTGATGCTATCTCTTTCCACATACCAACTCTAACTTCTCATTTCACTATCATATTCTGTAGAGATCCCATTGCATTTCAAATCACATAACATGCAGAGAACACCATTCTTAATCCTTTAAATGCCACAACAAGTCAGATTCCTTTAAATTTTTTGACAAGCACAATGAACAAATACAGCTTAAAGGTAGCCAGGTACTAGCCTCTTAAAATACAAATGCACACAGGCATGAAAGTGATTCAAAAAAATAACTGTAATCACTATTTAAACAGGTCTACGTGACAGTAAATGCCTCATGCCCACGACTTAAAAATTCACTGGCCTGTGATCTTACACTAAGAGTACCACTGCTCAGCCAAACATTCAAACTGGAGGCAAAATGAAGTTTGCTCTTTGAATTTGATTTATTCTTGCAGACTTCAAAGCTGGGCAGAAAGCCCTGGCAAAAAAAAAAGGTGAAGAAAGAAATCTTGATTCTGTTTAGGCTAACAGAGAGAGCAATCGTGAATTCCCGACCTCGCTGAAGTACCATTAGCATTTCTGAAAGTAGCAGAAACCAGTGCATTTCTGCAAAAATAACCTCTGCATTTGAGCATGGAGTTTCTCATGGGGGTCCCACACCCACCAGATGACATTGGCTTATGCTGAGGCCAAAATGAACTCTTAGTTGGACAAAATTCATGCCAACACCCACTGAGTTCCTCCTCCAGGTGGGAATAAGCAAAGCCTTCTGCAAGTGGAGCTGAGGCTTTTCCTCAGAGATCAGGATTAGTGTTTGAAAAAGGGAGAGCAGAATTCTTGCACCAAAAAAGCAAACAGTTTTACCACATAAACAGGAAAAAAAAACCCACCCACAACTGGAATGATGCCAAACTCTGATTAAAACACTGTTATTCTTGGTATTTAAGACACTTCTTAAATATGTGATGCCATTAGCTTCCAGATATATGCATTTCATTAGCAGAATTTGTGCTTGGTGTTCATCAGTAACAACAAAGTTTTTGTCCCTTTTGAGTGGCACACATGGTTATGTCCTAGAGAGCTTAGGCCTTTCCCCACCCCCCCACCTTTCCAGTGGAGTGTTGTGAGAAGTTCCCACCTTTGTTTCCTTGTTTACCTGGTGTATTTTCTCCAGCTTCTGGAGTTGCATGGGCAACTATTTATTCATCACTTTGCTTTTTTAAGATGCAGTTCAGGTTTTCACCTGTGTTGTATGTTTTGCAACCATGAAATATGCATCTAAGATTCAAAAGACACGAGAGTATCTTTCAGACACTTTCTGGTTTCTGAAGAAACTGCAGAAGATACAAGAGCAGTTGGGCAGTGCAGAGCTGGTACTTGTGACCTAAAATAGCTTCTAGTATCCCAAATTATTTTAGATTTCAACATTGTTTTGCTGGAATAATTAGAGCTCTTTCTACATTTTCGTCATGTTCTGATAAAATCCCAGGTCTGACAGTGTATCTCGACGAAAAAGTACACATGAAATATGTTGCTAATTATTTATACACCTCTTCAAAGGCTCAGTGCTTCTACTTGTACTTCTTGCTACTCTTTCCTACCCAGGCCCTAAAGCTGTTTTTCAATCACTGAACTGAAACCCCTTAGAGTAACAAGTTTATAATAGAGGTTCATAAACCTGGCAGTGATTAACAGCACGGGTTAATCAAATGAGTGTAGAACAGGCTTTTCCCCACTTTTCTTTAAAGGAAACTGGCCCCAAGTGTTTTTCCCTTATTGCTACGTGGAAATAAATTTGCAATTAGCTTTTACTTATTGGTGTCGTAGCAGCCTCCGAAGACCCCAACCAGAAGCAAGCACTGTTGTGCTTTTCAGCACATAAATGTACACCAGAATACATCAGTCCCTCCAAAGAGCCAATAACCCAGCACCGTCCCACAGCCGAGACCTGGAGATGTCCACGAGCCAGGTGTGGGCAGAGCCTGGCTATGCCAGGACCCACCCTGCCCGAGAAAGAGCCAGAAGCCTCATGCTTACAAGTGTCATCCCGCTTACTAAACAAGCTGCTTGATGATTTAAAATCATTAAGAGGAATTATCCTCCGCCAACATCAGGTGGTCAGCTTCTTATGAAAATAAAAAGGATCAAGTCCACCTACTGCCAAACTTACTTTAATTACTTCAAAACCAAGAGGACATAAGTCTCCAGTGGCATTAGTATCTGATTTCAGCTCTCTGCAATCAAACTCACCAAACATGAAGTAATGACAGGAAAGATGACTCTGTGGTGGTTACCAGGCTAGATGGCAGCTGAGCCTACACAGTCTGAACTTGCCAAACCTTGAAGTCAGCAAGAAGCTTCAAACAGAGAACAGCTATCAGTGGCTGCTTTCTAAACCCCAAACACATTATTTGTCAGCCACGAGCCACAACAGTTCAGAGTTTTCTGGAGCATGATCTTGACATAAATGGGATTAAAATCTCTGATTCTGATGGGAAGAAAAAGGAAATTCCTGGACTGAGTTAGCTAAGTGTAGGGATGAAAAACAACTTTTCGAGTTAGCACTGAAACATATGAGATTTGTTTCACCTCATTGAGTCAGTGTTTGGTTTTCTTGTGTTAATTGCTTCTGGAAATTACAAAGCCCAACCACGCACAGTCACTGTGGCAAGCAGACTGAGCCTGAACACCTAACATCTTCTCCTGGGACCCTCCCTTGCGGTTATGAAAGCCCACGCTTGCTCCAGACTTCCTCTTATTATCATAAACTCAGATGATAACAAACTATCACGTTAACCCAAAGGAAACTCAGGCTTCTGTTTAATGGCTTTATCTTCTTATGGCACACATGGGCAGCAAGCACCCCTCACTCCCTGCCCTTGTTCATGGCCCAGCAGGGACCTTTCCTTTTTCTCGGGTGGTGCTCAGTGCTGGAGCATCCAAGTGCCACTATAGTGGGTACGTTAAGCAGGGCAAGTAATGACTACTGTGGGCTTACTGTGCTCCCTTACCCTCATCCCAGCCACTCGGCATATTTGTTTTTTCCTCTTGCTTAGATTTCTGTTTCTATAGCACCATCCTATTTTGTTTCATTTTGGCAGTAGGTATGAGATTAGATGTTTCAGCTAAACACACATACAGACATATTTGGATCAGTGAGTCAGGTAAGCATCTGAGTCCTGAGGTAGAAGGCAGTAAGCATCAGTCTCCAGATGCTGGGTGTTTGTTCCACATTAGACCAGTCCCGAAGGAAGATTTTCCTTCTGCAGAGGCAGGGATTAATGAAAAATAAGTTTAAAATCACATTCCCTACAGCACTAGCTTGCACCACAGCAGAGCAGAAAACATCTTGATCCTGAAGACATAGCAGTCAACCTTTTCCCCCCTCTAGCACCAAGTTCTTGCTCTCCTCTTCCACTTTTCCTCTGAAACATAGACCTCACTAAATAACAACAGTTATTCTCAGAAGGCTTGTGCCTCCTGCTCACATCCTGCATTGCCATCACCTGCGACCCCACCATTCTCCACCTGCTTTAAAATGCTGATCCCACTCTTGGCTTCATGACAGATTATAGCAATTAGGGGCAGATTTCTTTTTTTTAAAGTTATTTCCACATACACATAAACTCAGTAGTCTTCAAGCAAGTTCCGAACAGTACAGTTTTAGCATCTGACATTGACAACTCGGACCCAAGTTGCTTGTTTTTCAGCTAATCACAGAATTCATACTAACATGTGTTTTGGAAACATGGTGTAAAAGCAATGAGCAGATAAAGGCTAAATATCGCATTTTTGTCTTCTCCAAAATTGTATGGATGTTATTACATAAGGTGATGTTCCCTCTTCCTTGATGAGCTGTCAAACAGGGGAAGCAAATAAACACAGTTTTTGTACCAGAGGAGCTGGCAAGAACACCAACAAAACCTAAAATAACTAAAATAAACCTAAAATAACTTATTTAAGGTCCAATTCATGCATACATTAGCTAACAAACTAGGGAAGTGCTAACATATGTAGGCATTTCTGCCTGCATAATATAAAGAGGGATGAGGATTTCAAAAGGTGAACTATGTGTATACACTAAGCAACAACATTTTTATAGTCCCTGGTCTGACAGTTACTTAACTAAAAAAACCCCAAGCAACCCACATCAAAATAAACAAACCAACCAACCCAAAACAAGATCACAAACTTCATTTAGTAGTACTAGTACAGCCCAAATCTGTCAGATAAAACCCTCACTTGATAGTGGGTCTTCGACTTGGTAGTGTTTCTTCCCTCCCTCTTTGTTCAACTTGACTGCTTTGTACACGTACAGCAATCTTGATAAGGTCAGAATTGACACGGCAGCTCCTACTATTGCCTGATGCACTGCCACCACCTCTCACACCACTATAACTCACATATAAAATCATTATCAAAATGTTACCAGAAAAGATATGTGTAGGTACAGGAGTAACTCTGCTATCCCCTCAGAGCTCATCCATTTTTATTATGCCACATTATAAATTACATTTTGCGTCGTGTATCTTAGGCATAGAAAGTAAATGCACCAACACTCTAAAAATAAGATCCCTCACTAAAACCTTCTATGGAAGGTACCAGTCCAGAGCACACTTTTACAGTTACATCATAAATCTTTGGCAAGAATGGCATTTATAAAGGCTGTGCTGACACAGCTTATCTACAAGATTGTGAAAACAACCATGTGTAATGAACTCACCCCCTCCTAAAACAGGACCATAGCAATATTGAACATCAAACCCTACACAAGTCTTCTGACTTTTGCAGTGGGCCTCAAAATAGGGTTAGGATTGCAAACCAGCCCTACCTCCTTCCCAAGCCAAGGTTCACAGAGCACAGGCTCCTGCCCACAGCTGGGGTGCAATTTTAAATCAAATAAAAGAAATAAAACTCTTTGCAGCACCTTCTTTCCCTTCCTTGCCTGCAAGAAGATAATCTTTCCACCCACCCGTTTTGCTCTGCTTGGGTTTCTTCAACCCTACCTTTTAGTATCTAAAGCATCTGGGCCTTGCTAACTGATTAACTTAAATTGCTTTGGCCTCCAAGCACGTAACCCTTACTTGTCAGGTTCCTGAGCTTTTCTGGTCTTTCATCTGATTTTTAAGTATTCTGAGCAACTGATGAATACAGATTAAACTATCTTCTAGACTGACATGCCTCTTACCTTTGTGACACATATATATATATATATATTTTAATAAAATAGCAGGCCCACTACTACATACCAATCACAAAATAAAACATACAATGACACACCATGAGATGTCATGCAGGGGACATGGAAGAGCAGCAGGGCTAACAGAGAAACAAATAATTAAACTTGTTTTGCTCCAAGACTTACCTGTCACATGCTCCTCACAGCGGGCGGGTTGCGGCATTGTGCTGGGAATCCCGAGGAGGGTTTGCGTTTGGCTCCAGCTGAGGGAGGAATTTTCCCCAGTGCCTGGAAACTGGCACCCCCGGGCCAGTCCCAGGGAACACTCGACCTTTCCCCGGCCGTTGGGAAACACCTGCCGGGGTGATCCCTCCCGGGACAAACTTTCGTCAGCTCTCCAGGGCCTGACCTCGGTTTCCACACGGACAAGCTCCAGCTGCCGCCAGCCCCGCCACCCTAAAGCATCACCCGGGGTCACCGCACCCCGGAACCGGAGAGGGAGGGGGATCCTGGTCCTGAGCCCAGCTCCCAGGCCTCGGGACTGCCCCAGCCTCCCCAGAAAATAAAACAAAACAGGGGAGCAGCCGTGCG
>JANHFX010023348.1:0-51683 GCA_027560015.1 Chloroceryle amazona | reverse complement strand
ATATATAATACTTTTATATAATTAATAATGTCTTTTATCCAGAGGGAAGTATCAGTAACATGGCACAGATGAGCCCATATCAACCAGGCTATAGCTTCCTCAGTCCATGTCAATGACTCTATAGTTCCACATCAAGGTGACTTAAAAGGGAAAAGGTCTAACAAAGCTGAATTCATCCTTGACAATGATGAAGGTAAAAAGTGCTCTTTACCTCACTCCATAGCAAGATCAGAAGTCTAGCAACACTTTCTATAGCTTCATATATCTACCAGCCCAACATGCAATTGCATGTGTATATATGCTTTAGGAAGGAATCAAGAATTTAGGCAGTTTGGCTAACCACAGTTTGATTTGGATATTTTCCCTGAAAATGAAATGAAAGAAATCGGGCAGAAAATTACTGAAGTGGCTTCAGTCCCTCTGTTGTTATTAAAATCCTAAGCCCTAACAGCTCGAAGCTTCCCTAGAAGAGACATGAAGTAAGAAGAGCTCTGAGAAGTTGCTGGTTTTTAAAATATATATATATACACATATACAGCTCTTTCCCTGAAAGGTTCAATAAAAGGAAGGATAAAAAAAAAAATAAAAAAAAAAAAAAGAAATTGTGTGCATTTTCTATGAGGAAACCTCTACGTAGACGCCAAGGCAAAAAGATTTTAAAACCTGCCCAAGATTACACAAGCACTCTATGAAAGAACAAACTAGGACAATCCCTTTAAATCTCATCATCAACAACTGTTACTAATCTTGTTATGAAAGCCTTACTTTTGCTTGAAGTAAGGCATGAATTTCTTAGTTGCCTCAACTTTCCTTTCTTAATATCCCATTAGACTTTACAGTAAACACTATTTAAGAGCATAGAGGTATTTAGAATCTTTTTCAAGCATCAGTATGTTGAGGATTTTTGTCAAAAGATATCAACATACTGTATTCCTATTTTTTCACATTATTAGAAATTATTATACTTATCCAGTAACCATACATTCTGTGACGACCAAAGGAAAATCCTGAAGCGTAGTTCAGAATGATGCTTTTAGCTCACAGACAATTTTCATAACAAAACAATTCTAAACTGAGAGCACATATTAGGCTTAGTCCATTCCATCCACTCTAATTTATATCAATTAATTATAAAGATTTAATTTCCTTTACAGTGCAGGATTATAGGCTACCAATTACAAAACAAGGTACCTGGATTTTCTACTCCCCACCTGCTGGCATATCGTTAGATCATATTTCTTCTTTGTAAAACAGTCTAGCTCCATCTTTACTATCATCACTGATTTTTGGTAACATTTTTGCTTGCAGTGTTACTATTAAAAAAAAAAAAAAAAAGACTAATAAAAACCCTATTGTTATTCATGCAAAACTTGCATTAACATTGCGTAGACCTGTCAGCAGAACAGAAATACAGCATCTCTGCTAAGCTGCCACTTCAGTTTCAAATACACCGACTTACAGGTCTTGCATTTCCCAGTATGTAAAAGACTTCTGAACATGCAGTGGTGCTTAGAAGCGCATGTGGGGCTGTCGAGATAGCTAAGAACAAGAAGTATAGCATGGGAGAGATGGAATGCAAGGGAGCAGAAGTATCTACCTTTAGAAAGGTGAGGAAGGAGAAGATGCTCCTAAGCAATCCTGTGAGAGCCAGCACACTCACAGCCAGTGCTCGCAGCTACGAGCAGTCTCCATGAAAGTTAACGCACCAGCATACATTTACTACTATAGCATACGTCAGTTACTGATTTCATCCAGATCTACAATAATATATTAAGTTTTCATCCTCATGTCCATCAAAGTTTAAAAGTATGGATGTTCTCTCTCTGGTTTAGTTGCAAATGAGTTTAACTGACTGCATAAAGAAAGAGTTAGGAGACTGCAATATTTCCTGCCAGGCTATAGGTAGGATATAAAATAGTCATAATTCTGCTAAGTATCAAGGAAAGGCAACAATATCGTCCCTTTTCAAAGGGGTTTTAAGCAGATAAGTCTTCCCCTAAACAAGAGGAATACACACACTACCTCATTTGCAAGAGTTCAAATTACTATCCACAGTTCGTTTGCAGGTGTTTTCTTGTGTAGGTTGTTCAATTTAGAGCACTAAAATAGCATGACTGAAGGAAAATGCAGGTCACAAGTACTCTAGAGAACATCACGGTTGATAACTTGATCACTTGCACTTCATGCAGTGCAAACATAAATCAGAATCCTAGCCTTTGATACGAAAAGCCCATAGATCTATGTATTACACCAGAACACATATATACCAATCACAAACCCAAACATTAAACTCCCATAGAAATTTTAAAGTTGTAGCATGTAAGAATACATCATAACTTCTCTTTTTATTAGAGATCAGTAACAAAAACTGGAACCTTTTTCCAACTAATTTATTTGATCTATCCCCCCCTTGTATCCATGGCATAAATTTTTACCTCCTGCTCACCTAACTAGCTGCCAGCACTGAAAGATAATCGCAAGCCCCTTTAGAGACAGAACAGAGGATGAAGAAATAAATAAATAAATGGAGAAAAAAAAACCCTCTCAGTGTCAAAAAACTTCTATAGAATGGATTTCTATAGAAATAACAGAAAGTAATGCATCAGTGTTCTAAATAAGCAAAAAGCATCAGGAGATCCAACCCACACCTTCAGAAATTATTTATTGATTATTTATTGCCAAGGATCTTATCAGTTGAGCAATTTTTTGCATTTGGAGATACCCAAGGTTGCTGGGTTTTCCACAGTATTTCCAATAGGACTCCCTTTGCAAAGGGCCTTAGGGGTAACATTATTTATCACTTTGCTTGGGGGTGGGGGGGTAAGACACAGCCCTGGTGAACACAAGGATTTTCTTTACTAAGATGGACAGCCCAAGGGTAAAGAACCCACACCAGCCAACCAATCAACTTCATCCTTTGCTTATCAATGGCTCAAGTGGCAAAACAGGTGCTGATCATTTTGTTTACTGACACAATTTTCAGCCTCCTTTTCCTTTGGCTGCTTCCTGATATGGTGGGTTCAGTCTTAGTTATCTTTAGCTGTTTATTTAATAGTGCTACTGTAGAAATCAATCCACACTTTTAAGACCTGCTCTCTACAGAAGCTTCACTTTACATGAGAAGCTAATTTTCAATTACATTTTTACACCCATGGTCCTGATGGTATAACACTCGTGTTTGCAGTATTACCTATTTTTAGCTTATTTCAAGATATGAAAGGAGATTCTATTAAATATATTAGAATATTTTGTCTAATTATTATCTCCTTTTCATTAGCTGAGTAGATTTATTTCTAGTTTTCCTATAACCATCTATAGGTAGAGTTATCAAGTTATGGGTGCTGTTAATGAGAAACTGTTTTATGATTGTTTTCTCTATGTAGGTCACTCCTGTTGGTAAGAATGGATAACTAACAAAATCCTCTCTCTCTAAATAAGTTACTAGATTTCCAGTCATTTCTGACAACTTCATACGGGGAGTATTCTCTGCTCTTAAAATTAACCTGTCCTGGTTCTGAACACTTACATTTGCTAACTAGAAGTTCAAAAATCAAAAGCATCTAAGGAAAAAAAAACGCTTCCAAAGGTTTGTAGATCAGTGGGCTTTCCTAACAAAAGCCACAAGCCCACACTATTATTAGGATTAATTTTTACATTACTAATGATGGTAGTTAATTATT
The DNA here is from genome assembly GCA_027560015.1 of Chloroceryle amazona. Taxonomy (NCBI): domain Eukaryota; kingdom Metazoa; phylum Chordata; class Aves; order Coraciiformes; family Cerylidae; genus Chloroceryle; species Chloroceryle amazona. The sequence goes on along the minus strand of JANHFX010023348.1, from coordinate 48,003 downwards.
TTCAGTAGTGTTGTAGCTTTGCTCTTGACAAGTTTTCTTTCAATTTCATGGCATAATCAAACAGTTCATGTATGACAGGATAACTGGAAAGCCTTTTTCATTTTCCTGTAACAGTGAATTAATCTGCTGATATTCTGAGAGGCGTCCTGTGCTACCATCAGACATCCTTCCTCTAGGCGAATACAACTATTATGTATAGTGGAAACAGCAGTTCTCTCAGACAGAGAGGCGTGAGCAGTTCCATGCTCTGGTATTTCTAGTGTGTCGGTGTGAAAGGTGCACTTTACTGACCCTAGAATTACCAACACCATGTCCATCCAGACTTTCTTAACCCTTTCAAAAATCACCTGGAACCACTAGTGTAAAATTCTATCAATTCCTTAGTGCTACAAAAAACCCACACATTTTTACAGCAACTCATTCTTGAACAGCACCATATGAGTTGAGATGCAGCTACATCCTGCTACACACCTTCCCTCCCCCAAAAGCCTTCATCAGACATAATTCATACTAATGATTTTGAAGTGCAGGAGTAAAATAGTAAGTACTCCTGGGAAATATCTTGACTGTAAAAAATAAAACACTTAAATAGTAATAGGTTATAAAATCAGAATTATAATAGAGCATTTATGTAAAGTGTATTTTTTTTTATCAAATGTATCCTTTAAAAAGAAAAAGAAATGCTTCCTACCTAAAAAGTTTCAGAGGCATGTAAAAAGCAGTTCTTTGCCATATAAAATCATACTGGTAAATATGAAAAGAAACTGAATTCCTACAGTAAATTATATTTTAAGACATGGCACTTGATTCGCAATGCTTTTACTTTAATGTAAAATTTTCTTACAGATACACATAATCCAGATAGAGGGAAGAGACTATTAAGGACACACTTTTCTATTCAGGTAATGCTGCTGCCTTTGAACGGTATATAGATCATCTGAATAATTTTGTTAATTTTCTAGCTCCATGAAGAACATAAAAAGCTTTGCTATTGACTTCTATAATAGCATTTTGCCTTTTAAGTAACCATGTCATGCCCACCACTTCAGTGAGTTTATAATATTTGCAGAAAAGAAAGGCAATGAGAGAATGATTATGCTAGGATAAAAGTGAAGTGAGTGCAGGGATTCAAAGCAGAAGGTTGGATTACAAGAAACTGCTACAATTACAGGCACAGAGAATCTATTTTAGTTCCTTCCTTTGGAGAGCTGGAAATAATTATATTTACTGTTTTTTCTGTATTTCAGAAAGCTAATTCAAAGTCATTAATTTAGTTGGTGTAACCATCTTTGTAGGTAAAAAAGTAAGATATTTCCAACTACAGAAAAAAAACACAAACCTCCAGAGATAGTTTGTTTCATGTACACAGGAAAATATTTGATGCTAGTATACATAGGTATTACCTACTTCCATTTAAAAAATAGGTAAAAAACCCCATCCATTAATTACTTCACTGTTCAGGGCTAGTAAAAAAACTTTACAATATATTATAGCATCAAGTCTTCTCAATGACTGTCAGTGTTACACTGCTTTGTTTTACATGCTGGGGTTCTGCTGCAGTTGACAACCATCCCCAACTGCAGTCACTTAGCAGATTATCTTTTTAAACATGGTTAATATGAAACGCTTCACTGGGAACAGTGACTTAATGAATGACCTAGGAGCACTTGATAAGGAAATTGCCATTAAACTTTTCCCTCTTCTTTGATATTTCTCATGATGTTTTGTTATAATTTTGACTCTGCTATTCTGGTTGCCCAGTGCATTAAGATCGGCTGAAAGTGAACAAAAAACAGGTCATCAATATTCCCAGCCTTTAAGTTACTGCCATTCAACCTGCTTTCAGACAGAAATAGTGTTTCCTGCCCTATCTAGAAACAGCTGCTAAGAAGGAAGAAAAACAAACATGGCTTCTAAGTTTCAAGCTTATTCTGAATATTTGAGATGGCAGCACACTGAACTGCTGAGAGTCGTATCATGTATCATGTATTAATGGTGACTCTGCTAAATCATTTTCAAGTTAATGATTTTGAGGTAGATCCACAGACCAATTGCAGCATCACAAAATGCACAATTCAGATGCCCATCACTTAAGGGAAATGGAGTATCCAGCCTTTGGCCCTTCCTCTGCCTGTACAATAAAAGGAATATTGCCTTTTTCCTCTCCATACAATCCTTTGCAGAAAACAGACAATAAGCTGTATTTCTTTAACTAAGATTTCCTAAGATGGGCATCTCCACTTAACACAGCTCTAAACACTCTTTTGTAGTTCAATTCCCCATGCCCTTTTCTTAAAAAATGAAGCAAGTGTCAATTTTATCTTTAGGATGCAATTGGAAGAGCATGTTGTAATGACCCTTCACACAATTATGATTGCAATGCTTGCCTGGCAAACGACTGATTTATTATTCTCCACTGAGGGCCCCATGTATTAGTCTACTGATATAAGTCCTTCCCTAAGGACCAATAAATCTTTAATTATTTTATACAGAGTGACCTAGTTTCGATAGGGAACTGGCATCCTATAATATTTTATATGAGCATTACTTCTGATTTAACAAGACTTCTACATACACGAAAAAAAGGACCCTACTTCTTCCTTTCATTTCTGAGAAAAAAATATGGTAATTGTATTTCTTAAGGCAGTTAATTTACCAGTGTATCTTAGCATGACACAGCTGCTGACTGGGTCCCCTGTGGTGACACTGATTATGTTAAACACAGACAAACAGTGACTGGTTTAGCAATGAAAACTCTGTGTTAACATGGAAAAAATGTAAATCCTGAGCTATGGACACAAACTCGGATATTTGCAGAATGGAAGTTACTATGCAGACATTTTAAGAATTGCACCTTTAGATTTGAGGAATTCAATGTCTTTGTGGATACAGCATTTCCCTATAGCCTCACTAGACTAGTATTTAGTGATGGTCATATAAGTACAACCTGATGCTGTTGCTGCAGCCTGCAGAAACCCAGTCAGCTCCAACACTATACCACCTATCTCAGCTTTGCAGAAGCAGCTACTGCCAGAGCTGTGCAGAATTCAGCACAGAAGCAGTGAAAATTATTAAACTTCAGGAGGGGCTGCTGTGGAGCATCAGCGATTAAGTCTGTTATCACAGAATCATAGAATTATTGAGGCTGGAGAAGACCTCTGAGATCACTGAGTCCAGCCTATGACCTAACACCACAACATCAGCTAAATCATGCCGCTAAGTGCAGCATCCAATCTTCTCTTAAACACGTCCAGGGATGGTGACTCCACCACCTTCCTAGGCAATCCTTTCCAGTGTTCTATTACCCTTTCTGTGGGGAAGTGCTTCCCAATATCCAACCTAAACCTCCCTTGGCGCCATGCCCTCTCGTCCTGTCATTGCCTGGGAGAAGAGCCTGACCCCCACCTGACTACAACTTCCCTTCAGGTAGCTGTAGAGAGTGACGAGGTCCCCCCTGAGTCTCCTCTTCTCCAGGCTGAACAACCCCAGCTCCTTCAGCCTCTCCTCACAAGACTTTCCCTCCAGTCCCTTCACCAGCCTCGTCACTCTCCTCTGGACCTGCTCTAGCATCTCAATATCCTTCTTGAAGTGAGGGGCCCAGAAATGCACACAGTACTTGGGGTGAGGCCTCACCAATGCTGAGTACAGGAGGAGAATTACATCCCTAGACCTGCTGGCCACACTATTCCTGATACAGGCCAAGAAACAATTGGCCTTCCATGCCACCTGAGCACACTGCTGGCTCATGTTCAGCTGGCTGTCAACCAGCACTCCCACGTCCCTCTCTGCAAGGCCGCTCTCCAGCCACTCATCACCCAGTCTGTAGGGATACATGGGGTTATTGTGACCGAAGTGCAGGACCCTGCACTTGGCCTTGTTGAGTCTCATACCATTGGCCGCAGCTCATTGACCCAGCCTGTCCAGGTCCCTCTGCAGCTGCTTCTTACCCTCTAGGGTATCAACACTGCTCCCCAGCTTGGTGTCATCTGCAAATTTACTAATGGTAAAACAATAAAGATGTTGAATAGAACTGGGCCCAGTACTGATCCCTGGGGCACACCACTGGTCACCGGACACCAACTGGATGCAGCATCATTCACAACCACTGTCTGTGCCTGGTCATCCAGACAGTTTTTAACCCAGCAAAGGGTACACCTGTCCAGTTCATTTTCCAGGAGGATGCTGTGGGAGACTGTGTCAAATGCTTTGCTGAAGTCTAGGTAGACCACATCCACAGCCTTCCCCTTGTCTATCAGATGGGTCACCCAGCCATAGAAGGAAATAAGATTAGTTAGGCAGGACCTTCCTTTCCTAAACCCATGTTGGCTGGGCCTGACTCCCTAGTTTTCTTGTACATGCTGCTTGATGGCACTCAGTATGATTTGCTAAATCTTCACGCTTCAGAGAGTTGAAGGTGCTTTTTTTTCCTCTATTAGACAGAAAAAGTTAGAAATCAAAATGCAAAATTAAAAATTAACTACTTTGTTACTGTTATTTGTCCAGCTTTGTCTGGTACTATATTAGTATGAAAAAATACTCCTTTTCCAAGAGAAAAAAATCCATTAATATTTGTGAAATGCTTCGATATAGTGATGAGAAGGATCCCGTTATTACTAGACAGATGTATCTGCAACATCTGGCAGTAGATTTCACAGCCCAGTCAGAGGTCTGGCCTTGATGACTCTGTTTAATTATCTCTTGGCTAAGGAATGTATGTCTTTCCCTCTTACCTCTCATAATCCTACCGAGATCCCGTCTGGGAAAATTATTGGGTAAGTGAAAACATAGCCCAGGGAATTGATGAGATGAGGTAAATCTCAAGCTGCCATGTTCACGAATACTCAAAGTCTTAGCACATTTTTACAAGCTTTGGCAGAAGGTCGTCATTAATGTTTCAGAAGTTCTCCTGATCTCTCTTTATTGCTCTTTGGCCAGTGTCCCTGTAGTTTTCCAGCGTAGCATTTTTTACTGCTGGAAGGAAGATGATACCTCTTTGTGGTAGGACAGTCATTTTTGTTTTTTTTTTCTTTAATGAGTTGCAAAATAAAATGGAATATAACTACTTAGGAAGCCTTAAACTTGGACATCAAAGTAGTACAACAATCAATCCTAGCAGTTGTTCAGCTCTCTAGAGCATTAACTTTATCATATTTCTAAATGTTCTGCTTTACTAATAGAGCATTTGTTACTATTAACTGTAGGTACAATATTATACCTTAGCTAAATCTATCAAGGAGTAACATTTAAATTCTGACACATGAGAGTCCTGAAGAAAGTTAATTACCATGACTCATTTCTTCCTAATTTTTACTGGTTTGGTAATTCTGTCTACAATGTTATTTTTTACAATCGAGAAAATACCTCTCAAGAAACTCTTATCTAATCTAACTAGTGCATTTGATTCCACTGAGAAGCATCCAAACTATAGAAAGGTATTCCACAAAATACCATTGTATTATACAGAACGTATTTTGAAACAAAAAGGGAAGTAGAGTTTGGTACTTAAGGCACATACTTCATCTAAGCAGTATTTTATATAAAGACACTTCTAGCATGGGTATGTTTCTCCTCAGTTATCCTCCCTGTGATTTCTTGCAGTTTCCTTTCAGACCTGATATTTCATTCTAGCCATACAGAAATGTGAAAGTAAAATTGTTGTTGATATATTTTTTTTAAACATTAACACCGAAATTAACCATTCCTTTTGGCAAATGGCAAATTTGTATTTTCATGGCAAATGATCTGATCCAATGTGACTCACTTGACCTTTGTTCCAAGGACACTGCCTTGATATATATATTTTTAATACAATATCATTATTGCAAAAAAAATAATACTTGCTTAAAGGTATTGTTTGTGTGCAGCATTTAAGCACAGAAAATTAAAAAGTTAGAGAAAGTCCTTTTGTAAACTATATTGTCTTCTAAAGAAGTAGGATAAAATTGCATAAATGGATGTGTTTAAAAACCATATAGATGTGGTGCTTGGGGATATAGCTTATTGGTGAACTTGGTAGAGTAGGGTTAATGGTTGGACTCGATCTTAAAGGTCTTTTCCAACCTTAATGATTCTATGATTCTATGAAGATTCTATGAAAAGACAATGAACTTTTGGCTAAATGAAGCAAGACGGAATCATAGATGATCAGAGCACCATTTATTCCAGAAACTCAGTGGATTACTCTAACGGAAAATCAAGTCAGATCTATTCTTCTGTGAAGACTTGACCATTCATGTGCTACTGAGGATTAAAATGTCTTAAACAGTTAAGTTGAAAAAAAAATCATCTTATAATTATGGAGATAATCTTACAATTAATCTTACAATTATTGAATCTGAATTCTGTATATGTTTGAGACCAGTCATGCTACCCTTGCCATTTAGAGCTCTTTCCTTGTTTTACATGGGTCATTAGCAGAAGATTTACCCACAAGTGAACCTTAGTGAGTATCCAATAGGGAGTGGAGTGCTACATTCTTTTTCCATATGACTCAGAACTAAGTTGTTTTACAACCTTTTATACCTGCTACCATTTTTTTAATGTGCAGTGTTATCAGAAGCTGGTGAATGTATCATTCCAGAGATAAAAACAGGATTCTATTTAGTCAGAAAAGACCTCATTTTAACTTGATATGGGCTGCTGTCTATGGTTTCATGCTGTACATAGTGCACTTGAATTCTCTGTATCAAAGGGCCTCCCCTAATGCAGAGCACCAGAAGTCAGAACACTAGAAAAAATCAAGCCCTTAAAGCTTAATGCCTACAGAATGAAAAACTTCTTAATGATCTGCTAGATCAGTGACTAAAGAAATGATATAATGGCTCTTTTGCTATCTGGATTCAGTGAGGGCACAGGAGATCATATACTGTAGTAAATCAAATCAAGAAATATTTAAATGCTGTTTAGTTCATAGATCAGTGATCTGGTAAACTGTAATGGAGCTTTCTGAGCCATTATGATCTGATGGAAAAAATGCAAGTTAAGTTCTGTTCATCTATTAGAAAGAAGGAACCACAGTGAAGCTGCAATGGTCTACTTGTGTCAAAGCCTGTGTGGAGAATTTTTAATTAACTATTCATCTGCTCATTAGTCAGGATTAATGCAGAAGGATCTATTAAGATCTAGTGTCTCAAAGAGTATGTCATGCCAGGAGTTTGTAAAACCTGAAGATATATTACACAGTCACAGTACCACATTATAGACTGACAGAAAAATTGCACCCTTAAAGAATAAAGCTGGCTCTGAGTAATGCTTGTGCAAGAAAATACCTTAAATCTTTTTTAAACTCCTATTTTTCCCAGTTCTGTAATTAATCAGAAAAGCATAATCTAAGATTTTTTTTTCCCAAGTCTCCTAACACAATCATGTTTATCAGTTTCTGTAACATCATTTAAGAAATTCCAGTTATGCTATCCTGAAACAATACTTTATCATATTTTGTACTCATAACCCTGAAGAGTTCTAAAGTCAATTTATTCAGGGAGCTGAGATTTTTGATACAAACACTTCAGCCTTAAGACTGGAGGGCAAAGGGGAGACCTTTTTACTGTCTTCAGCAACCTGTATGGGAGGTGCAGGGAAGATGGAGCCAGACTTTTCTTGTAGGTGCGCTATGGCACAAGAGGCAATAGAGACAAGCTTTGACAAGGTAAATTGAAATTAAATATAACAAATTTCTTTTTTAATAAAGGTCATAAACAGCTGGAGCAATGTGTCCAGAGAGGTTGAGGACCCTCCATCCTTGGTGGTGAAGGCTCAATGGACATGGGCATGAGCAACTAGATCTAGCTGGACCTGCTACACACGTGTTGGGTTTTTTTTGGCCTCCTGAGGCCCATTTCAACCTCTGTTCTTCTGTGATTCCATGACTCCATGATTAGAAATCCAGAGACTCTCCCTTGAAGTTTTCAAATTTCATATTAATGTAACAAATGTCTAAAATCTTAAACAGCTGCAGTATAAATACTTGGAAGTATTTGCAAGAGGACATTTCTGATAATCTAAAAGCTCTTTGCTGAGCAACTGAGATTTAATTTCTTAAATATTTCTTTTTTCTTTAGCTACTGCTTACAAATACATAAGTACTATTATCTGTATATGTCCTCCAGGGGCCTTGAAACTACGCTACTTGATTTTATGGTCTCAGATACTCCATAAAATGTAACACCTAACAATTTTATTAAGAGGAGGCCTATGCATGTTTTCTATCTGATGATCTTTCAAGAACAAGGTTGTGTGACATGAAAAAAATCTATTAAGAGTGCTTTCTGCAATAATCTGGGATGTACCTGCAACACAGGCTGTCTGAGAAGCTGAATATGTTACCCCATGTTTTCCTGTATTTATACTTTGGCACAAAATTTGAGAAGATTTGCATGTTAAGTTGACAAGTTCTGGATATATGTTAGTGTGGCAAGAAGCCATGGTTGAGATTTTATTGCTTTTGACAAAGGAGGAAGATGTGTTAATGTATTACAGGAGGGGGACCATAGAGAAAAAAAACCAACCCATATTCAAACTGAATTTCACTGCCTATAGCGTGTTTTCAGTCAATTCATGATCACCTACATTTGGAGAGCTTGATCCAAAACTTCAATCATCTTTTGATGACCTCAGCAGATTTTGGATGAAGTCACTCTTAATAGAGCAATAATCATGAGATACTTAAGCATTTTTATGCACTCTTTTTGAAGAAAATAAAAATTTAGAAACAGGAAATGAAGGTAGCAAGAAGAAACAGTAATCTCATTTCAGTATGTCACCTGCCCAGATTCACCAACTGTTACAGATATAGCTGCAAACTTGAATACGCTACTCAATATTCTGCTGAATCATGCAGAAGAATACCTATTGCAATAAAGATATAACATTACCAATTTACAAATGTTCTGGCTATATTTGGAAATGATATCTAGGTAAATAGCACTGTAAAGCACATGATGAATTAAATAGTTGATAAGTTATCTTGCACCTTTGAACATAACAAAACGTGTTCTACATTTCTCACACTGTCGAATGGCCTCACTTCCCATATTACGAAGTAGAAAGTGCTTCTGTTTTCTTTTTTTCCCCAGAAGTACACATACCAGCTTTCTCTTTCAGATCTGACTTTATAATCCTTCTTAAACTGAATATTTTCTCACATTTAAATACCCCCCCCTAAATCTGATATCTGATACTAGTTCAAAGTGAGGCAATCAGCTAAGAATAGCTGAAAATAATTACTCAAAGAGCAAGAAAAAAAATCAATAACATAACAAATCAGATAGAAATTTCTTCTGAAAAGAGCAACTGATCAAATCTTGCAATCAATATTTTTATTTTTCTTCCTCATATTGCAGAGATTTTTATGAAGCTCATACCATAGTTATGATACACCTGCAATCTCAGCCTCACCTGCAGACCTCTGAGTACATATTCCTTCACACTTCTATAGACCAAATGCAATAAAGAATTATTTAAGAGTAGAGCTAATGAGTCCTAGCGTAAGAATCGTGCCTAAAGCTTGCTGCTTATGTTGTCCTGTAAGGAGCATGAAAAAAAGGAGGCCTTCACACTTCTTCATTGTTCAGAGATGGTGCAACCCCAAATCTGGCAAGGTGTTCCCACTGAAATGAGCCCTGTTTTTTTCCTACTGAGATAGCACAGACCTGTACTCAGTGTTTCAGAGGAAGCACACATACATTTTCAAAGTGCCTAAGAACAGTGGTCAAGACTTCACAGGTCAAAAATATTTTTCCTAGCTAAACCGTTAGCATTTTGTAGTTCACATAACTAAAGCACAGCATAATTCTTGTATTGATCAGGTTAATTATGTTCTTAACGTATTTTAGCCAAATATGACAAGCTCTAGCAATTGTAACATGGCAAGATGGTTGTGATTCCATCGTCAAGTTTTAACACTTATTTTCTCAGACATGTTTCCCAGACTTTGGTAAGTTTTCTCATTGGACAGAGCTTCCCTTCTCCACGTTTAAACGTCAATAGTGCATTTCTCCATTTTCTTTGGCTTTAAAACATACTCAGGCAGACAGGAACTATTTTTTGCCATGTGTTTGTGTGGCACTGAGTGTGATGGTGTGGCTGGGACTTTCTGAAATGTTAATAAGATAGATACAATTTCAGGAGCCTGGGTCACAGTTTAAGACCAAATGACAGTGTGGAGACTACACAGACTCAGATACCAATGAACTTTAATGATGGACACAGGCAATCAGTGATTTAGGTTACCTCTCTGCTCCCTGCAAGAACCATAGAATCATAGAACAGTCCTGGTTGGAATGGACCTTGGAAGATCATCTGGTCCACCATTTTGTGGGAAATGGAGCCTAGATGATCTTATTTAGCACTTTGTCCAATTGCATCTTGAAAACCCCAATAACCTGGTGAGATTGTTCAGTGTACAATTGTTCTTAGTGTAAAAAATGTCTTTCTTATGTTGAGATGAAGCCTTTCCTGGTGCAAGTTGCACACGCTGCTCCTTTTCTTTTCCATGTGGCTCTTTGTGAAAAGAGCCTTTGTTCTCCTTATAGCTGTCCTTGAAGTGCTTGAACACTGTGATGAGATCTTTTCTTCCATGACAAGAAAAGATCTAACTCCTTTGGTCTTTCCATGAGGCAGGTTCACTAGCCCTTTGATGATCTTGATGGCCCTGATGTGGTCTGTGAGAAAAGCCATGGGGGCAGGCATGGCAGATGGGGGCCACATGATGGGTGCTCCTAAGGCCAAGCAGGTGAATCCCCAGTCTCTCTGCCTGCTGACAGTTATTGGATGAGGTAGCAAACACCCTGTTCTTTGTCAGATTTGTTCAAATTGCCTCTTTTGCTTTTGCTCTCCACATACTCTTCTCAAGGGTGTTGTCACTGCCTTCACAGTGTTCGGCGGGTTGTTTACACTTACGGTACTCTGTGCTTGTAACTAAGCTGTGGCCTTATCCTGTAGGCCTAGCTGAAGTTTACATGCCAGTACCATGGTCAACTGGTCCTAATTTATGCTAATTTCTCCTTTCTGCTTGCTTCAACATTACCTCCATAAGCTCTCTCTATATTTTGTGCAGAACCAGTTTCAAAACTTCACTTTCTCACCCATTCCATACAACAACAGGGGTAGATTTCGCCACCTTAGAGAGCAATGTCAACACAAAGGCCACAGGAAATGGCCAAAGGGAAGACAGGGAGCATTGTGGTCACAGATAAAGCTGACACCCTAACAAAAGAGTTAACAATACATGGAGAGAAAATTTTGTTTCCTGTAATGCAAGACTGCAAAGTACTTACCCAGCTCTGAGCTCAGTGAAGAGGAAGACAGTCCAAAAGACAAGCAGTATGTTACACATAAAGCGGTCTCACTACTAAGGAATAGAGAGGCAAGAGAAGTTTTTCTGAAAAGAGAGGAAAAAGCTAGACGTTTATTCTATTCATCAAAGGGAAGGAAGAAGCAAATGAATCAGAAATCAAAGATTGGATATCACAGGTCTTGCTGACAAAGCAATCAGCAATCCCCTCACAGCAAGTACAGGGGTTTGTTGAACAAAGCAAAGGAATTTAAAAGTCTTGAACAAAATAGGGTCTTTCCATTTGTAAAATTAGGCATAATTTTAGAAGAGCGTTTTGATTTAGGAGCTGTAAAGAATTTCTGCATGAAAAATATATAAATCCCAATTTTGTGATGTACAATTAATAATGACTTTGTCCAAACCCTCTCCAGCCTCCTTTGTAATTCTCTTGAGAAAGCATTAAATGAGGGCATTTTCACTTTAGTTGAAAATCAATGACACTTTAATGAAGCATGCATTTCCAAAATATTATGCAACTGAGAGACATGCAGTTCTGCAGCTAAGTCAAGAGACCAGGACTTCCTAAGTAATAATGCTGGTTTAGTTGCAGAAATCTTGAAAAAAAATCACAATTGGCATATTCAAAATGTATAGGTGCCATTGCTAGTCCCCTAGAAGTCTCAGGGTAAACCCCAGGGGCTCCTCACTTCAAAATGAAAAATGCAATGCTCAATCAATACAAAGCAAGGCAGAATGATATTTAAGGTTTCTGTTTCTGGGATATTTTATGAAAACATGAGTTCTTTTTCTGCAGCTTTTTTGTATGGATGGGATGAAAGAGAGCTAGAATGAGTTATCAGGCACTGGAACAGCTTGCCCAGGGCAGTGATGGAGTCCTCATCCCTGGAGGTTTGTAACAGTTGCATAGATATATTGCTGAGGGATATGGTTTAGTCAAAGCCTTCTCAGCGTTAGGTAAATGATTGACTAGATGATCTTAAAGGTATTTTTCAATCTAAAAATTCTGTGATCCTGTGAAGAGGGTAATTGCAGAGAAGAAACAAGAGTCCAGAGCTTCATATCTGACCATACCTCTGGGTGACCATGGAACCACAGCCTGACACTTCCATCAAGCACAAACATCCTGCTCTTGTTTCTGTTTAGTCTGACAGATAGTAATGTCTCTGTATCTTCAGTGTCTGTACTACCCTTAGGGATGGCCAAAATCACTTTCAACTAGGGTGTTAGAAATAATGAAAAGGGATGTACCCGTAATGAAAATAAAGAGATGCAAAAGTGGAAGAAAAGGTAATATAAATATCAGAGCTAGCAATTGTGGAATATTTCACTTTCATCATAAGCAGGAAAGAAACAGAAACTTCAGAAATAAACCTCAGAAATTTGTGTTGCATGACACCACGAAGTGCCATCAGTTGCCACCCATTCTTTCCTCTTCCAGCTGTTCCTTGCTGCCCAGTGGTTCTGTCCTATGGAAGTATATGGACTAATGAAGTTCTTCTGCTATTGGTCTTCACATTTTGCCTCTAGTTATGAAAATAAGAGAAGTCATCTGAGGCAAATTATCTAGTGGCTAAAGTCAAGTTTCTGTTAAACATCTCATGTTATCTTAGGTACCAGTTATATAACCTCTTATTAGCAAAACTTTTGTATATGTGTGAATGTGTGTATGCATGGGAATGGATAGGTTTAATAATAAGAAGCTCACATTAAAAAGGCCAAAAAGGAATTTCTAATGAGAAAGGATGTGCCCGCTTTTGGAGAAATTAACTGCTCCAGTGAATTGCAAAGATAAACCAGAAGAAATTATCCAAGAATTTGTCTGCTGTAATTAGAGATGGGCCTGAGCTGCTAAATTCTTAGCCAGATCCAAATTATGGGGCATCTGGAGCTGGGGTTATAGTTTTCTCTGATAGACTTTCAGTCAAGCTAATATGAAGAACAGATAAAAGCTAAGGGACCTGGCCCCCTGCCACAGCATACAAACAACTACCATGGACTTTAAAGGCAGTTACTCAAATCCCGTGATAGAAGATTAGGAGCCAATTAGTCTAAGTTAGTGTATCCTATTCAAGGTATTTTTCCCTTGGTCTTAACACTGAAGACTATCCTATGACACTGACACAATGGTAATTAATTACTTGCCTCCTGCAGGGGAGAGACGAGACTCACAGGTTTTCAAAACTACATTTTAACAGAAACCTGAAAAGCCCTCATTTTTCAGTAAAATGAAGTTTCGCTCCCAAACTTTACCTTTTAAACTTTTCTTTACCTATCACAAATGGGTAGTGATGTTCAGTGGAAGGGAATGAAGAGGTAGTGCAACCATGGGCATTACTCAAAGCTTTTTGTGAATCCTCCTAACTAGTTGGCTACAGATTTAGCAGTCAAAGAACAGGGCTCTGGGAAATTACTGAAGACCAAAGTATGGCAAGTAAGTGTAGGGACAGCTTGCGTGAGGAAGACCGAACAATGCATTTTAGATCTAGAAGAAGTCAGTCAGTGTCTGACTTTGAGGGCCATGTACTGACTCTGCAGACCAGGAGGCATATGGGAGCACACCACACCTTGCCTCCTGGCTCACATGCTCCTTTTCAGACGAAAGCTGAAACTTGCACCATGGTCTCTTATCAACATGCTGTGATGATGTAGCCAAAGTAAACCACAGCACGGGTGCAGTTGTTTATGACTGAGTATGAATTTCTATCTAACAGACCATAAAAATTTATTAGTGGGTTCTGCTCAGTGACACCTGTGACAAGAGCTGACCAGGTACAGTGGTGCAAGTTACCATCTCCTGGTGTTTGTCATTTTTACTAAGGCAATAACTGGAAGGCACAAGGAAACAGAAGATGTCGCATGCAGATAACCTGTTAGGCAAGCAAAACACAAAAGCACTGGAGATGATGGCTGACATGAACGTATGTATATCTGAAGAGCAGCCCAGTCCTCACCAGTGTTGGGGCAGTGATTTGAAGAAGGGTATCAGAGGAATGGAAACATTCAGGTGGGAGGGTCCCCCTTGCTGTAGCAGAAAGGAGAAGCAACATTGAGAAAGATGTTTTACAAGGTGGAAAGTTAACAACAGGTAAGAAATACCAATCCAACACTGCCAGAAAATTGATACCGACCTTCTAGGAAAGCTGCTGTCATCATCAAAGCATCTGGCCTGTCCCCCACAAACAACAGAAGCTATAATTGCATTGCTGATTCTAGTTACCACAAGTTCAAAAAGAGTGAATAAAGCAAACTATAAACATGAACATATTCCTGCTAATTAAGTAAAAACTAAAACAAAAACCAAAACAATTATCAAGCAAATAAAGGAAGCTAAAATCAGCCCAAACCCTATAAAATCTGCAGAAAAAAGCAGCTAAAAACATGACTAAAGCAGACCTCAAAGCACAGCAGCCATCTGTGCCAGCTAGGATCTAGTAATAATACAACTCCTAATAGCAACATGAATAATAAAAGTAAAACTCTCATGAGCTGCTACAGTTTTTTGCAGCAACAATAATAGATTTTTCTCCGTGGTCTCTACTCTTTATGTATGGATCATTAGAACTGTGCTTAACATTTGCAAGGCGGATCCTTCTTTTTAGATGTGACTTGAGGGAATATTTGCAGTCAGTGGGTTAAATCCAGCTCTAGGAGCACAATGCTCTGCTTCGAGGATTTCCAGGAAGAATTTCTCCCACTGCAGCTGTGGAGATCAAACTCCCACTGTTGTACCTTCTTTGTCAGAAATTCGGATTCAGCTATTTCTAAGATGATATTAAGCTAAGAGACACTCTGAGTCTTAGCTTAGGTACACTGGGTGTACATAGCTTCTTCACTCCATTAAAGGAAGAACATGTCTCCTTCCCTTCCTTTGCATTCCTGAATGCTCCTGAGATCCTCTTGCTCTTCTTTGGTGAACTGAAAATTTCAAGAAACAAGAAATTGTAGTGGAAGCAGCAGGATAGCTATTGCTTGATGGGGGATTTTCAGTGGCTTCTCTCCTTATTGATAGTAGTTGGAACAAGAGCAGCAAAATGGAAAGGCTATCACAGCTGGAGTCTTCTGAGCACTTTGGGTTTCAGAAGGATGATAAAAATTGGGTGAGGATTCAGAAAGATTGTTACAGAAAATGCTTCATTGTGTAAAATACTGCCCACTTAGAGAGAATTACAGTACTCATTTTATTCATTTTAGCCAAAGGACAAATTGATTAGCAATGCCTGAGGAAGATATACGGTACAGGAAGACCTTTTAAATGTAGACATAAAGGTACAGAAAAAGAACAAGTCTCAAGAGGTAGAATCTGGCAGTAGTCAAGGTATGTCTGTGCTGTCTCTGTGTTATCAACCCCATAGAAGTCTGTCAAAGCGGAAAGAGAACATCCCTTAAAAGGGGTTTGATAATGGCTATACAAGTCCAGTGGAGCCTAAATAACATTTTTAAGTGCCCTAACCATGATAATAGTATGATCAGAGCTTTATAAAACATGTATGACAGTTATTCCAGTTCTTAATGAATGAAGTGCTTCAGGGGATTGCCTATTTAATCAGAAAAGTCTTTTCTATGATCTTCCTTTCTATCCTGTGAAAGTGGTCTGTCAGAGCCCTGGTCTCCTCACCTCTCCCCGAGGAGGAAGGAAGTGATGACAGAAGATGCCTCTTTTCAGGGAAGGAGAAATAGGAACCTTCAGCAAGGATATATGGTGGAAGAGGGAAAATAAAATTCATAATTAAAATCAAAACTATTCAGGAGAAAAGGATTTTGAAGCTTGGTTGGGTATTTTTTGAGCAATGTCCTGTACTCCCTTTGTTTCTGCAGACAGAAACTCTATTAAACAACTCTAACATTTAACATCTATAATATATTTTAACTTGTGTGTCTTTTGAGAACGTAGATGTTTGGGTCTGCTTGCTGCAGAAAAAAGCTGCTCTTCTGTGTGCAGTTTCTACCTAGACCCCCTCTGTGGGAGAAGTAATGTTAATTTGAGCAACAAATTCCCAACAGAGATTGCCCAAGAATGAATTCCTTGTGCCCCCATTATGTCTGTTCCCAGCTGGAGAGTCTTTCAGCAGATACACTGCGCCTTCACAACTCTCTGCTAGGTGAATTTTCTGCCACCATGTTAAGCATTGTGCAATGTCCCCTGTGTAACATTGACTGAAATGTAGAAACGATCAAGTCATCTGAAAGGATATGGGGAGGTTTTAATTTCCTGAAATAGACCTGCTGTTCAGGCAATATTGCCTTCCCTATAATAGGAAGTTCAGGAATATCAATTTCTAAATTTGTCTATTCAAATTAGCCCATTACCATTAATGCCAACTCTATTGAAAAACCATGAGTCAGCCGCGCCCTCCCCACCCCTTCAAAAAAAACCCCAACCCACGAGAATTTAATGGTGTAGAAACATTGTCCTTTTGTCATCTGATTTTGTAAGCCATTAAGAGACTGGTTTTCAAGTTCTTCACAAAGGCAAAATTAGAAATTTACTTTTTTTTCCTTCTCTGTGAGAAGAAAGTTTTTCTTGTCATTGTATCAGTTTAGTAGCTGAGACAGTATAAAACTGCAGGAGCTGACACCACCACCTGACATTTTTTTCAGGTGCTTCTGTCACTAAGAGCTGCTGGACACCATTATGACCAAGTTAATTGGTTAGGCCTGTCCAAGTGCCTGTGCACAGACGCTTAAGTGCACAGTCATCAGTTCACATAAAAATAGAGCTAGAAAGATCTTCCTTTGGTCCACCTCTTTGGTTACGGGTGAGATCTGCTAAATCCATACTGTTCTTCCTCAGCCTGTTCTTAAAGATCCCTGACAGTGGAAGCTCAATCATTTCACTGCCTTATATTTAGAAAAGCATTCATAAATTGTAACTTGAGTCTATGGTGCTGTTATTTAAGATCATCTCTTCTTAGCCTGTGAGATATCATGGAGAATTTATGTTCCATTCCACTGTGGAACAGTCCTGTCAGGTGTCCTGACATTTTTTCTTAAGTTTAATAACTCAGTCTCAATCTTTTCTGTTAGATTGTGTTTTCAAGGGCTCTGCTCATTCTGGTTGGTCTGCTCTGACAGTCTCTTCAAGTGATTCACTTCTTGCCTAAGTACAGCACCCAAATCTTAGATGTGTTATTCTAACTAAGCCTAACTAGGACTAAGTGGGCAGGAAGGACCATTCCACATGTCTTCCTCTTAAGCTTCTGTTTATGCATTCCAACATCATATTAACCTTTTTCATATAAACGGTATTGCTGTTTATGTTCAGCTTGTAACTCCCTATGTCCTCTTAAATAGTTCCTGAACTGATCAGCTGCTCTGATTCTTTTATTATTCAGTTGCTCATTTCTACCTGTCATTAATACTTCACACTTCCTAAATAACATCATATATTTTTTCAGGCTATTTCTTCAACTTGTGAAAATCATCTTGATTTCTAATTGTGTCCCTAAATGTGTGTGCAATGTTTCCCAGCTTTGTGTCAGCTGCAAATTTAACAAACATATTCTCTATTTCATTTTCTGAATTGTTAGTGACTAATAAGAACAAAATTCAGAACACACTGTTGCAGACCCTCATCTGATAACTACTTTTTGGATAAAGTTCTCCAACCCAAGTTTTCACTCATGACATCATTGTTTCATTTAGACTGTGTCTCCTTAGCAAAGCAGCAACAAAAGTGTTTCCAAATCAAAACTTTTCACTCTTATTTTTTCCATATGCACCCAAAAAAGCACTTTTCAAGATTAATGAACTAATTCTGTGTTAAGAATGTAGGTCACTAACATATTCATCTTTAAAGTTTAATAAATATGGCCATCTCTAACTACCTTCAGAAGATTTGTATGTATCTCTACAGAAAATGACTTCGCTGCATCCCAAATACATGTACCTAACTATTACTGCTGCCAGTCTCTTCTCTGGAACCTAATTCTAAGATAACCCCGGGAAATAACAACAAATATTTGAGCCTTTTCTCTCTTTCAGTCTCCTACCAGAATCTCTACAAGTAAAGTCATGCACACTTACTTCAACAATTCAAACTTGTTTAAAGGAGGAAAGCAAGTCTAACCCTGGAACATAGTATTGCACAACTGATTAGAGTAGATGTGGGTGACCAACATATTCAGAACAGCAAATTAACATTTGAACATGATTCTCAAACAATGTTGTCAAATAATTAAAAACAATGGTTGTATTTAAGAGACTGTTGCTCCTTCAGAGCTTACCCTTGTTAAATAATTATTCTTGAAAGTTTTGTTGAACTTCGTTTGTGCAATATTAAAGAGTCTCACATTTCTTGAGAGGTTATGCACACACAGAGCTGATCCATGATATCCTGTGTGGCCTCTGTACGCTGCAGTAGGCTTTGAGCAGGAGTCAGTAACGTTGTGAGGTTCCATGCGAATATAAAGTCCTGGCTACCCATTTCAGTGTAGGTTCAGGCATCCTGTTTATAACTCCTGGAATAATTTACTTGTGGATCTGATCTGGAGGAATGATCTGTAGTCTATCACTTGGGTAGAGTATTCATTTTGTGGGAACCACTTTGAAGCAGTCCAACAGAAAATTACGTTAAAGACATTCCGTAGCGAGGCCTTGTAATTTGTACACAAGTCTAGGGAAGAGCACCGAATCAAGAAAACTTAATTTTGACAGTCCTGATATATAGTCTATTTTGGTTAACCAAAAGGAACACATACATTTTCTACATTAGAGAAATTTCCATTATTTTTCTCTCAGCCATGAAAATCGATTTTGATGTGATTACACTCAGAGGCTGCTTGATGTGCTTCTGACAGTACAAAATGGATAGAAACGGTGGGTGGTGTTGAATTGAGGATACTGTGGTTAGCTGAACTCTGTCACAAACTGAAAATGGTAAGATTAAAGCACACACCATTAATGTATTGAGCAGGAGAGTGAGCCTTAAGAAAAATGGTTATTACGATATTTTGATGTTGAAGACAGCAAAAGATTCAAAGAGCTTTCATCATCTTCTGTGTACTGTAAGCAATGACTTTTGTTGGACTGGAAGGAGGTCATCAGATGAAAGCAGCCCACAACAGTAAGTATTAGGGCTATACCTAAGCATAGGTCGATATACGCAAAAATAAAAGCCACGGTATTTGAACTGTACAAAACAATGAAGGTTTCATTCTGTGCACATCGATTACACTGGGCTCATGAGTGACTTCATAGACAATACTTCCCTTTCTGAAATCAGAATTTGACCCCATATTCCAGATTAAGCATAATTTTTAATGAAATACTTACTGTTGGCCCACTATTCAGTAAGATCCTCTTTTGCCTTGAGAATTTTCATTGCTTTGAAGCAATGAAAATAGAACAAATAGGAAGAAAAGAAATGAGTAATTCGTGAATGTCATAAAGCCTGAGGTTTCAAATTATTTAGTCATTCAGATGTTTTGAAAATGATTAGACTTGTAAAGACTGGAACTTGCTAGCTGGCTACTCAGGCACAGGGGTTGCAAGCAGTTCTGACCATATTTTCCTCTAGCAGGACTAAGGGTCTGTTGATGCACACTTTAGTGGATACTTTGCTTATAGATAGGTAAACATAGGAGAAACAAATATAATATATTTTCAACAAGCTTACAAACCCATGTTGTTTTCCCAGCTGCACAGGAAACTTCTGTCATATGAAAGATGGTTCAGCAGTTTCTATGTTATGTCTTGGGAGCAGAGTATTTGGAAAATTACATTCATGAAGCTTCCCTGACTTTTTGATATGTTAAAAATATCATGATGACTGTATGCTGTTACTCTTTCTGTCCAGGGTGACAAGAAGTAACAACAGGTCTACTGGAAAGTGTATTTTTAAGTCTTTTTCTCATATTTTACAAGCGTAAACAATATTCTATTTTGGTGTGGATTTTAAATGTAAGAATAAGCTGGTTCTGAATTCATTCATTCTCAACAGCATTCTAATGGAGTTAAATAAAGGTGCAATCAATAGGGTTATATACGTAATAAATCAGGTCCTATGGAAATGCTATAATACATACACAATTAAATAGCAATTTATATCCATCTTAGTTACTAGCTACTTTGAAGAATTGAAAAGAGAATTATGGCCTGGATTGAGCAAAGCTCCAAGCATGTGTAAAGCTTATAGTTCCCATTGACAGTAAAGTCTAGCACACTAATGAATGTTTTTCTGGCTGAAGTCTTTAATCTCTCTGAACCTCGTTTTTTGCCATACAAATAATAGCTCTTTATCGCAGAATACTGCTGTGCAGATATACCTCTTAATTTTGCAAAAACATTCAGATATAACAGTTATGGAGGCAATATATACACATGCAAATATTTCTCTCTGCCAGCAGCAATTATCCTTCCTTTACAGTTCTCTCTGTACTTACACAGGTGTGTTTGACCTTCCATCTCTCATCACCTGCCTGCTCCAGTTTGTAGTAGATATTTCTCAAACATTTATGAAATGTATATTTGAAATTACTATGTGTACTCAATATGTGTAGCTTCCACTGTATTAAAAGGGAGATGATCAGTCCTTCTCATGGCTCAGGGTAGAGAGGCTACAATGAGTAGAGTAATAAACATGTATATCTGGTCACTATAATTGATGAAACTGCATATACTAGTTTTTCTTTTGACATAGAACAGTGAAAAGTTAGGACCTGGTTTTCTTTCCCAAACATGTTCAAGTCCTTGTGGACATTTAATAGTTTTTCTAGTGAGTGAGAATTACATAATCTAAACCAACTAGATGGTATAAGAAAACTAATGTCCCATCCAAAGGTGCATAAAGGCCCAATGTGTCTATGATATTGAAATAATGCATAGCATGGAGATTTTGAAAACTGCGCTGTGAGATGAGAGGCATTTAACTACAGTTCAGCTGTGTAAAGGTTTCGATCTGGCCTAAGGTTCTCATCACATGACTTCAATGTCAGTGAAGAGACGTTGATAAATATCATCAGAGAGTGATATGATCCACCTACTCTAGTTTCCTCTTTTACAATGGAGACCAAGACAGCTAGTTAAGGCTAGATTAAATCACAAAATTTAACTGTCCTTTGAAGAGCTAAAATTAGGAAATTAATGTTACTTCTGTATTCTTAAAAATAAACCCAGCTTTGAATGTCTTGGTTGTTTCTGAAAATGAAATTTCATTACTTTTGAAATTGTTATTCTCTCTATGCTTTTACAGTGCGAATGATAGAAAAGTATTAGACAGTAGTTATATCTTAATAAAAAGTGCTTAACAAGCAAGAAGTATTTATATAGTATCCTATTAATCTAAATTAAACTCAGTTAAGTCCTTCTGGAGTACTTATGTGGTATATTCTATCCTTAATGTGTTCACGTTTCTCCCTTTACAGTTAGACTGAAAGTATGTGTATGTATCAAGAGAAAATTACTTCCATGGGGTTTCATCTTAAAACTGGACATGCAAATCCTATTCTTAGGTTGAATTTTGAAGTCATTACTAAGTATTTTTTCAGTCATCACTCCACCAAGATTTCCACAGACAACTTTTTACTTTTAATGGTTTGATCTGTCGTTCCTATAAGCTTCACATCTAATTTTCCTCGTATGCTAATTTATCTCTTAATATAAAGTTTTATTTGCAATGCAGTTTAGACTGCTTAGGGGTATTTTATTTTGTTTTGTTTGGTCTCTATGGTTCTGTAGATCTAAATACACTGCTTTACTGTGAAATCTTTCCCTCTGGCTTTGTAATAACTACAATCCCGTGACTTCCCCCCCTTTTTCTTTTTCTTCTTGGAAAACTTCCTCAGTCCGTAAAGATAGGATGAAGTAATTTGTGAACTGTAGGCAATTCTTCATCTCGGGGATTGACCAAGGAGATCTTGTATTGTACTATCTTTACATACTTTCCACTGATACGTCCCTTGTACCCCTACCAGGTTGCAGACTTTACCAGACCTGACAGGGTATGGGTGACTTTAATGCAGCTCTGGTTCTTTTAATGATCCCCTTCTGGTTATCTTTTCCTTTAGTATGGTTCACAAGGAACAAAATAAGAGAAAATGCTATTCCCTAATTTCTTATTTCTAGCTACAGCCTCCAGTTCATGGGAGCTTTGCCCTAGTCACTATTTTGTGAAGCCCTTCTCAACCTTTCCACTTTTTATATGTGCTCTCCCAACTTGTCTCACAGCATTGGCTTTTGTTCTTTTATATTATAATGGAGTTGACATAGTCAATCTGTAATTAATGTGAGCCTTTCTCTCTCTCCTCCACCATCTCTCTAGTGACCCCAATAGCTGAGAAGTAGAAAGAGGTTTTGTGTGAAAAATGGGGAGTTCAGCTCAATCTCTGCTATGTTTACATTTTTGGCAGTACATTCAAGCACAGTTTATCAGAGAGGTACTCTCCTGACTGCTTTTCCCTAAAGGTGCCAGCCAAGTCTACCCTTTCTTTCACTTCCAAATGCTATGTTTTCTCTCATGCCACCTTACTGCTCGCTGTCTCTGCTCCTGGCATGAGTGAAATGCAAATGTATAATGAAGAAATTCAAGCTATTGATCTGAACATACAAAGTCCCTGACAATCTTGCCTTATCCCAAATCTCCATTTTTACTTTCCATGCATGTTTTCCTCCCTATCACCCACTTAATATTTTCACTTTAATGCTCCCTTTGTCTCCTTTACCTGATTGCCTCTGTCATTTTTTATTCACTTGCTCTCTTGGTGTTTCTTACGATCCTCTTTTAAAATACACTTCTCTGAACAGTCCTTCCTGTCTTTTCCCACATAGCTACTAATTCCCATAACAGTGATCTAGTATCCCTGACACAGCAGGATTTGATGTGGTGAAAAGCCAACACAGGAGCCACTAGCCTTCTCCTTGCCTCACTTAGTGAATCCGTGACATGTCCTTCAATATCACAGTGCAAGGAAGAATGACTATTACTTCTTTGATTTAGATTAGCCCATTGGCTATTCTTATTCACGCCAAGGACAGATGCAGGTGAGGCAAGATTAATGTTTACACTGAGATTACAAAGTCCTGGCAGGTAGGTGCTCAGCCTCCATCCAGCTTTCTTGTGGTCTCACTAGAGAACAAATAGAAACAGAACAGAGCAAACTCATGCTACAAAACAGAAAACCCAGTCCCTGTGTTAGCCACCATGGAGGAGGTACTTGGCATAACATATGTTTTATTCTATGTTCTAAAACACTGCATACATTTGTGGTTCTATCTGTAAATCCATTTTCATACTCTATTTTTAATTCATTTTGTTAGACCTATTATTTTGGGCTAAATTCCAGAGTTCTGACTTGAAGTCAATGAGAGGTTAATTTGAGTACAGATCAAATAAAAATTGAGAAGGTGTTTATCTTCTGGTACAGTGATAGTACCTTGCCTGGAATTCTGACCTTGCAATGTCGAAGATATACAGCCCTGAAATAGCATCCAAGAGGAGATTTGGTCAGGATACAACTGAAAGCAGATGGCATATATAACAGAAATCACTGAAAACTAAAAGCCTTGCTGAGAGTGATTTCTGAAGGAAATCTGCCCTTGACACATTGTACTACCATTTAAAAAAAAAAAAAAAAGAAATCTCTTTAAAGAATTGGAAAAAAACACTCCAGGTCCTCCTGGTCTCTGCTCTGCATTTGCATTGCAGAGCAATGCAGGAGCTATGCTGCCAGCTCCCATAAATAACAAACCTCCTCATACATTCACCTCATTCCATTACAGTTGCAGGAAGGGGGAAGAGCTGTTCCTATCCATTTCCCAAGCTTGAAGACTGGTTTTTGGAAAAGAGGATCTGAGTAAAGACAGATGAAGAGGAAGGATGCGGTGTCCAAGAGGTGCGTTTGTGGCTCCTTCCCTTGCTCCTAAGAGTTAGACTAACTGCTGAGCCTGGTATGTGGTGTAACCAACAGGACACTGTCTGCTTTTTTTCCTACACAGATAGAAGGTTTTCCCTTTCCCAACACTGTAAACTTTAAAAGTCACTCAGTCTTGACTAGTCCTAGTAATGACATACAGGAATGAGAGACACAGCCTTGTCTTTGATAAGCTTAAACAGTCACTCAACTGCTTTTTTTTTGGCCCTGTTCATATAGTAATAGCAATGAGAAATAGTGTTTTAATCTTGATTTGATAATTATGTCTGTGATCTATGTAAATGAACATACTTAGGTAAGGTACAGCATGCTATGATGTCTTTTACAAGAAAAATTATATTTATGAATGCAGATCTGTAAGCAGAAAAAAAATCAAAGAGGGTTTGTAAAATGTTAGTTACTCAAATGTAAATATTAAGCTATGATATCCACATGAAGCTAATCAACCCAAGCATTCTGGCAAAGCCCACATGACAGGCTCGCTCATCCTTGACAACCTAATTGACACTATTAATCTCATGAGAAGAGTAACTTTCACAATAATGTACATTACATTCAAATGTAGTGAATTTATATACACCAGCTACCTTTCTCTGAGATGTTTCAGAAATAATGTTTAGCCTGTGTAACAATGTTTTTCATAATCTTACATTTTATGAGCAACCAGCAGTGATGTGCACTGTGTTTCCATCCTGCAAAGCAGCAGTCCTGTGGAAAAAAGAGATTGGAAATGAATTAAAACTTCTGCCATATAGCATATGCCCAAAAGGGCTGAGTTGAAGTTGCAGCCTTAAGTGTGAGATTTCCTAACTTTGGAAGACTTGACTTTGCAACCTTAGTAATGCTCTTTTCCCATTGGTTTAGTGAACATCCATATTTGGATGGATCCATTCATTTGTAGAGTAAATATGCAACAGATCTCTTAATTCCATTCTGAATTTATGAAAGTGTTGCTCAATTTTTTTTTTAAGAACTAATGCTGCCTTGTCCATGTGTCATTGTAAGACAATGTAAGAGCATAGGATCTGTATGAGCTGTAATAGAGCAAAGTACAGCTTTGACCTTTCCCGAAGATGTCTTCTCAATGGTGAGAAGCTTTCTGGTTTATATAATTGGTCATGTAATCACAAGAACAGATCCTTTGAAGGTATTTTGCATTAGTTCCTAGAGAAATAAATTTCTTTTTCCTTTTTTTTTTTCTTCAATTGAAATCTGTATATTTCATATGTGATCATGACTAATGAGAATTATGGAAAATTTTGCAGAGGGAGAAGATATTGCTAATTTGGATAGGATTCATAACATACTTTGCTATTTATGTGTAGTCTCCTAGGACTATTAAAAAATGACTGCACATTATAATCTCTAATAATATTATGGGCTATATATAGAATACCTACATCTTCAGTATGTTTCTATAGCACTGAAGTATTGCATTTCCATGTAAAATATTGGCTCCTTGAGCAGGAACTGCTACTGAATGTTTCTGTACAAGAAAGTAAAAATACGGCCACAGCACATTCAAAATTTAATGCAAGCATAAATGATAATGGCTACAGTAAGATTTAACCCCAGTTTCCTTGTCTTTATACATTATATTCTTCCCACCTAATCAGGATATCTGAAAAGAAAAAAAAAAAAAGGTATAGAAAGCTGGGATCTATTTAGACTATTTCATACTTTTATTTATTTTTTTCTATTATATTGATTGAAAAAGATACAGATCAAAATGTTTTGTCTAAAAAGCAACTCAGGAAAGTTAAAATATTGTTTTGGTAAAGAGAATCACACCAATCACTGTAAAACACCCACATGGTTCATAGCTATGTAGTAACAACACCTGGTGTTGCAGTCCTATAAGCAAAAGTGATTAAAAGCTCCCCTCTAGCCTCATATTCCCACCTGTACTGTATCATTTATCTGATAGCACAGAGAGGTGGGTCAGAGAATGTTGCTAGCAGAAAACTAAACCAGCAAAAAAGTTTCCACTAGTTCGGCTCCCTGGACCAACTTAGCATAGGATCAGGCAGGCACCAGGGCTGATGCAAGGGACCAGGAAACCTTGAGGTAGGAATGAGGGCTGACTGAAGAAGCATCAGCTTAGTTTGGCTAATGTTGTGGTATTGTACCTTGCCTTGTTAAGAAAAATGGAGATCAGCTTCCCGTTTTCATCAGCAAAGAATTTTCTGAGGCCCCAGGAGAAGAACCATATCAGAGTCCTCTTCCTGAATGAGCAAGAGCAAAATGCCAAATTTAGGTATGATCTGGGGGGTGGGAGGAGAGATAACCTATTATTCTAAATATCTTTTTCTAGCTTCAGTACATGTGCTGGCAAACAAACATCCTCAGTTTTGAGGAGGATCACTGCATCAGCAATCACTAGAACTTTCTGTATGCAGAAACCCTGCTCACAGGGCTGTCAGCTAGCACAGTCACTCAGCAAAGAGACAGCACCAGGGGCTCTGGCTTCACCAAAAAGCTGACTGTCAACAGGTGCCTCCTTGACTCTCCCCCAGCCAAAAACAGAAGTGGAGACACAGTCCTGTTAATTACAAGGGACCTACTGGAAGACTACAGAAAGACCCTAGCAGTTATCAACTTAGTCTTCCGAATTAAAAGATTTTACACTGTTTGTAGAACAGCAAGGAAATATGGCTGGCAATGAAACCTTCCTTTCAAGAGGAGGAAGCGAGGTATATTTCACACACTCTTTCTCACATTTGAAACATTTCCATTTCTATTTTGATTTCCTCTCTCCTTCTCTTTCCATTTCTCCTGCTATCTCTCAAAAACAGAATAAACACCCAGTCTTTAATGGTGACTTAGAGCAGTCAAATAGACTGTACAAAGTTCAGAAAATGTAAACTTCTAGCACATTAATTTTAATTATTTTAATTATTTGCCACAGAAATATTTATTTCCACCAAAGAGCTTTTAGTTATGAAAAATAAATGGAAACATTTTTAATTGTAAACAGAAATATGTCTGTATTGGGTTGGTTTCAATGTTAGCTATCACTACTATTTTTATTTAATAGCACATTTTCATTGGTGTTATTTCCTGTACTTCTGAGAAGCTTGTAAGTTTAGTAGTTGTGTATGTAGAGAGCAAAAAGATATATCTGCATTGATTTCAACTGCATCCCTTTTTCCTTTTGCATACTTACACAAGGTGCATAGCAATAGGTTTGTTTTTTTTTTTCATTACCAAACAGCTGCATTTGTATTCATTTGGTTGCAAAGCTGTTTACTTTTGAAATTACTTTATTAATTGAAAAACTTGTAAATATTGGTAATGTCTCCTCCTACTGTAATTGCTACCACATTTTTATCCACATTCCCCTTATACTTGTTGCACATCAAGCCTGTTCAACTACTTCTGTGAGAGGGAATAAGTTATGATAAAGAGGGAATAAGATGATAAACCAGTATTAGTTAGCCTTAGCTGATCTTCAGATCTCAAATGCTGATAGAAATATTAATGAACTGAGGCCCTGACACTGTTTTCAGATAGGATTGTTTTACTCACATGGGAACACTCAGACCTAGAGAAGTTGCAGCATGACTCTCATTTAAACAGGGTTCATCTGACAAATCCAATCTGGATCCCATCACTGTCACAGGTCTAAAATAATATACAGGGCACTTTTTTCCTGACCATGTGCTTTAATTTGTTAATCTGCAGATTGCATTTTCCATCAGCCTGAATCTGAAACTCTGGTGGTGTGGTTTGATTGTGGTTTTTGTTTGTTTGTTTCTTTCTTTTTTTAGTTCTATTTATTTATTTTTGCTGAGGTTGTTTTGGTTTTTTGGGTTGTTTTGTTTTGTTTGTTTGTTTGTTTTTGTGAGTGTGTGTGTGTGTGTTTGGTTTTGTTTTTTTTTTTCTGTTTGGAAAATAAGAGATGGTCCTGATGCATAAGGCACTTTTTTATTTAGTGGAAGAAATACATCTGAAATCCTGAATAAAGTACAGACCCCATTCTGCAAGACCTCAATTCTTACTGGGAGCTCTGCTTGGAGGGTTTGCAGGATCGGTTCAGAGTGTATGTGAGGAAGATAAGAAGGAAAAAAAGAGAAGAGAAAGAGAGTGATTGAAAGGGATTTTGTGGAGACAGGAATATATATTAAACTAGACTATGCTTTCTATTTTGAGTAGTCTAAGGAAAGTTTAGCTCTGACTTCAGAAAAGGATTCAAAAGAAAACATGCAGCCAGGATTAGTGTTTGCTAGCACACTTCACTATTAAATTCTGTTAATGTGCTGTTTCAAAAGTCAACTCGGAGACAACTTTCTGGCATAAAAGAAAATGCCTTGTTTCTTCCTCTCTCTCTCTCTCTCTCTCTCTCTCTCGTCTTTCAGACAAGTATGCACCAGCACGTTCACACAGCCCAACAGATTTCACAGTGGCTAGATGAGATACAATGTTAACCACAAAAACCTTTGGTCAACCTAATGAGTCTGTTTTCTCTTAAACATGGCTAAGCTGACTAGAAACCTGTTAAAACCTAAACTTCTTTGTAAAGCAGAAAAAGAAACAAAACAAACAGTCTTTATAAATAAATTAAAATTCTAACTAAAAAGCTAATTATAAGGGTATTTGTTTTGTTTGAGGTAAGGCACATCTATTATCATAAAGATAATTAACTCAGTCTGACAGATCTAATAAAAGGACAAGTTTAGCATTGGCTTAGCCAGAAGCCCAAGGCAAGCAATTTTTATAATTACTAGTTATTGTAACTGGGCTCAGAGAAAATGGTCTGTGATATTTAAACAGTAATGTTAATTTGCATTTAGACCCATTTTTTTTCCCCTCTTTCCTGGGCAAAATCTATTTAGCTGAAATGAGTAAAAGAAATCTGAATAACTTAAAAAAAAATAAAAAATGGCTCTCTTCTTACAGAAAAACTTGTTCTCTTTATGCCTGGATAATTAATATCCTCACAAGGTAAGTGCTCTGGTAATCACAAAACAATTAAAGAGCTTAACACAGTTTTAACACACAGAAAATGTTGAGTTTTCAGCCTGAAATGATGTCTGTAGACTGTATTTATTTGGAGCAACTGTATCTGTTAATGCACAGACCTGCGATGTGTACCTCCACTGCCCATAGCCTCAGCATGCCCCTGGCTGCTGAGCAGGTGAAGAAAGGGCTGGAGAGGGGGAAGAAATCACTTGGTGGCTGCAAGAAAAACAAATCAACATTTTAAAAGGAGAAAGTTATTTTATAACTGCTTCTGTAATGAATGTTTTAAAAATAAGTAATAGCTAGAGTGAGAAAATATGTTGGTGATATGCTACAAAAAAGCCACCTAAAGTACTTGCCATTCAAATATGAATTTCATTATGTACTACAGACTGATAAAGTTAATCCAGTGCATTTTGCCAATGTAGGACCATATCTTGAGAGAACTTTAAGGTCATATATGACTTCGTTCCCCAGTTTTCAAAGTGCTGTGCGGCTGATACAGAGATGCTGTAAACTACCCTAAATTCTTTGAAGACAGCTAGAGACCTACAGCACGTCATGAGTTTCCTGTGACATGGAAAGCAAAGGGAACATGAAGTCTTTTTTCAGAAGATGGTGGAAAAGAAAAATTGGAGACATCAGGAAGCAAAGGGACCAGACCAATGCATGTTGGAGAACAGAAAGCAGCTCTCATTTGCTGCCTTGCTTGCTGCTCTCCCTCAGTACCAGCCTGACAGAAAGAGCTATAGAACAGATGCACATTCAGGGTGCAGAAGTAGGGTGCACTTCTCTGCCCATGAGTTCACAGTCTTTTTCATGGCATGATATTTTTAAGCCAGTTCTCCAGTTTTGGGCCCCAAGAATTTGTGTTACTCTTTGACCATTCCATATTATAATAAGGATTTTTTTGTCATCAGCCCTGCTAAATGTTACTGGTTAGTTTTTTTTTAATTACATCTGATGGAATTGGCAAATGATTGTTCCTACTGCTCACTATCCATGTAATGGTGTGGGTGGATGTGTTACTTTCTAGTCCTTGGGCTGCCTAGTTGTCTGAGAGTGAAGACACTGCCCTGGCTTTTTGTGCTTCACTCTTAATGGGTTTGATTTGTTTTTAAATAGCTTGGCCAAGGTATTTTTTTAATGGGAGGCTAAATATAGGATCATAAATGCCTATTTGAACTTTGAAATTAGCATATATTCTATCTTATGTTTGGCTATTGGCTGTATATTAATAATTCAGTTTTTCTCTTCAATAAAATGTACTCTTTAACTAGATAAGAAAAATGAGATTTTTATCTATTTTGACTGAAGATTTTGATGATTTTTAAAAATTTTTTTCAGACTTCTTGTGCTTTGAGGATTTATGAATTTATTTCTTCAGAAGGTACCCTGCCCACTAAAATCCCAGCGTGACTTTGTGTATCTGAGCAGTTCTACCAACATCATCAAGGTTATTCACCATCTGAGTGGTGAATATGTGTGGTTTGCTGGAGAAGTGCTCAAATGCCTGATTCTTGAAGACAACAAGCACTACCTAGGCTACTGACTAAACATCACCTGCAAGGATTTAGTCCTTTTCAAAGTCATGGCCAAAGAAGACCAGTGAATATTCATCTCCAGCTAATGTGGAGGAAGGAAGGTGCAAGGCTGAGGATGGATTCTACTAACTGTAACATAAGATGTAAACTCTGAGCTCTTGAATGCTTGTAGACTTCAATTTTATCTCATCAGTTCCATAATAACTTCTCTTAGACAGAAACAAGCAGACAAAACTTTGCTTTCTGGTTTGTGTTTATGGCCCTTCAAGCCCCAAAACAGGCAGAAACTTGGTCATGATTTTGAAATCTGGGCTGGGAAAAAAATTCCATCCTCTTGTGGATTGTTGTAGGCATAAAAACACAACAGCATGATACTTTGTGGTTCCCCACCTACCCTGAGTTCTGGAAATTCTGAAACTGATTTCTCTAGAGTCATAGGATTTTATTTGTGGTGCTGTGCTGCTAAACTTCTACAACCATTTCTGGGTGCTCTTACACTGATACTCAGTTTTCTTGGTGGACAAAATTGATGGTGGTAATTCAACAGCTTTCTTTTGCTTCTATAAACTAAAAAAAAAAAAAAAAAAAAAAAAAAGTTGGGAGCAATTCTTGTCATATTTTAAGAATTTAAAGTGGGTCAACTTTTGGCCTACCTGGATTGATGGAGCCCTTTAAATAGTTTCTAGCTATAGCATGTTATTAATCACTGTAGCAGACAAAAAAATACATTGTTTCCTTGCTGAGAATAGCATGTTTTCCTTTGCTTATGAATTGATCCCTGAAAGGTTTCTCCTGGGAATATGCTTGTTCTTTCTTTCCTTCCTTCTTTCTTTCCTTCTAAGGCAAAATGGCTTTAAACTACAGATGTGCTAATCTGTAGGAGACTCCAGAATTCATTGATCTGTGGGCAGCGTAGATATTAATCTACCTGCGCTGGAGACTAAAAGAATGAACGATTAATTAAACAGCCTTGGGGTTATTTTTCAAAATAGCATTGTAAGCAGTGATGGGCAAACCTCAAAAGGTTTTTATATTGGGTTCAGTTCAGATGAACTCCCTAAATTTCACAGACTGATCTGATCACTGGAAGCATACATAAGAGGGAAAAATACTGTGAGGCAATATTTTAAGCCAGACAAATCCGACCAGTGGGAAAAAATGAGAAAATGTTTCGAAAATGCACTTTAATCTTGGGCCCAAGAGTCAATACACATTCTAAATACATTTAAATGAATCTGTAAGAGAAAGCATGGGTATTTAGACAGTTTTCAAAATATTATTCAAGGGAAAATGCAGAATTTATTATCACACTTTATTGTTTCCAAAATGACTTAGTGTTTTGTAAAATTAGTAACAATTTCAACACAATACAGTTTTTTTTTATTCTTCTCATAGATTTTACTTCTTGTTCCTCCCAATGACTGAAAAGACCTTCCTAAACTGATATACAAAATGATACTGCCAAATCCCTCAGGATCATTTCTTCCATGACACCAGTGAAATAAAAGTGGGAAGAGATGTCAGAGTATAGATTTTGTACATCAGCCCCCATAATACTGCATAAACTGACCTATAAAGTGCATACATTCATGTATCTCCCTTTCCCTGCTCTTTGTTCTTTGCTTATTGTACATTCTGTCAATGCAATGAACTGCTGGATGATGTAAAACTATTCTACCAGTCTTTAAGATGAGCAAGAGCAGTGTAAAAACATACTACAATGCAGAACCCTGTTTAATTTACGTTGCATCTAACTGAGACTTGGCACTGTGTTAACAGCACCTATGTCTAGCTATTCCATTGCTTTTGATTATCTCAAAGGGCAGAAAGGACCAAGAGGATGCACATAAATTTGTCTTTTCCAGCATGCCACGGAGACATAAACTCATATTTAAAGCTGTTTGGGGCTGCATATCCTCATATTATCAGACAACAGAGTTCCTTCCTGGATAGAGCCTCTGATGGGATGGTACTAGAAACAATATGACATTGCTTGAGTAAATGGGTGGGTAAAACAATTGCAATTATTTCTACCAGTGTTTAGGACAGGACCTGTATGCACTTCTGTCGTGCAGTTTCTGCTGCAGCTTGGCAATGTTCTATCTCTAACGTTAATAGATCTCTCTTAGATCTAACAGCCAGATGGTCAGCAGTTGTGAACTACTTACTGAACTGCTCTTGAAGTTATGCCAAGATATCTGTATACGCATATTCTTTCTGCAAGCCAGTACTATAAGGTCACAGGAAGAACAAGGTCAGAAGTGATTTGTCTCATGTTTTTGGGGGTGTGTGTTGGCTTGAATGGCTGCACACAGTTGCTGAGCTGCAAACAGAAGAGGTGGAGATAATAATTCATAACAAGTCAGTTATTAACTGAATTTTTGAATTGTCCTGTTTTTGCAAATTGCCCATGAAGAGACCCTGATTTTCCTGAATGCGTTTGTAACTTAGAGTTATTTGCTGACACAGGAAGCAAACAAAAAAAATGCTGGCTGGGGCTTACCCTTCTTTCTTAAAGGCTGAACAGAATAGTCATCAACTAGGCACTTACCATGAGGGCTGGTGAAAGAAAAATGGAGCATAAAGTCAAAATATGGGAAGCTGAGAGACAAATATAACCATCATAAAAGGGTTTGCAGCCTCTTGACCTCAGTGATATTACCACCTACATGCCATAACTTGATCTTTGGCATTAAACACTCGGCTGAGTAGGTAGTTTGCTTTGTTACCATCTTCCTGGCTGTTTTTTTCCAGCTGCCTTAACCCTTGGGTTGCTGCCATGCTCCTCTTTCATCTCTTCCTCTTGATACATCCTCCCAACTCTTAAGGTAAGTTTGGTTTACAAATTTCCCTGAAACAACGCTCAGAGCTCTTTCCCAGACATTTTATGAGTAGTTTGAAGACAAAAATACACTCAAAATTGTATTTGTTCAACTATGTTGTTCAACTATAATTTTTGCCTGCCTCTGCTGCTTTTATCTGGAAATGTGCATGTATACAGCCATTCCCTAAAGCACTTAGGCTCTGAAAACAGAAAAGGATGGAAGGCAATAGGAAACATAATTTCTGTCCTTCCTTTTTGTCATGTCTGTGGTTCACCCTAGAATTTGTCTTAAACATAGAACATTTTGAATGGCCTCTGACTACTTTTGGGGCTAGTTTGTTAAATACTTGCAATGATGCCTCTACTTCAGTGGAACACATAGGACAATACTACTCTCTGTCAGTCTCTGCACATTAGAGACTTGCCACTGCCAGAGTTATAAATTTGAAACTAACTTTCAATTTTGTTTTCTCACTATTTTTTTCATATCTGAGAACACAGTTGAAATTTCCACCTCCCTTTCATTTTTTTTTTTTTAAATGTTGAACTCAAAATGGTTTTAAGCAGCTCAGTTTTGCACTTACCATATTGTGTCCAGATGTGTGCAGGGGAGCTGTGTGAAGAGCAGCTTCAGAGATGCAATGCAGGGTGGCCAAAGAGGTGCAAGGAGCTTCTGAAATCTCTTTCCTCTCTTCTCTTCTCTCCATCTTCACCAAAAATCCTAAAAAAAGAAGAGATTCTGTTGTGGGAGTATCCTGTTTGTTTGTCTTTGTAGAAAGGATTTAGGAGTTATAATGGATGACAAGATTAATACAAGTCAATGTTTTTATATGATGTAAGTCAAAGAGTACCATACCAAGATATCATCATGGTCTAATTTTGCCCTCAGAAAAGGTCTTTTCAGTGTGGCTGGTTCTTAGGCTGAGGCTGGGGTTTGCACAGCAAAAACATGATCCCACTTCCTTACATCAACCACAGTAAGGCTGCCTTGAAGTAATTACTGCTTCCTGCTCTCTTCCACCTGGTTGGTGGGAATGAGCAGAGAAGGCCAGGAAAACCCAATCTGTACTTAGAACCCCTCTAGCAAGACTTCAAGTCTTAAGTTCTCAGTGGAGGGTCTGTGATTACATCACAGGTATGTTGCTATTTGATGCTTAATACTAATTAAGACAAACTTTGTTTTCCTTTTCTTTTGCCTGATAATGAGACTTCCATGGCACAGAAACCCAAAAAAGGCCACTAAAGCAATGGGCTCCTTCACTTAAGGGAGTGTGTGGTAGTAACTATAGGCGGTATACTGAGCTATCTGCCTTTACTTTTACAGTTTTAAAAGAGAGCTAGACTCATCCTCATGCCAGCTACTAATGCTCTCTGAAGGCACAGCCAGTGGAGTGAGACATGCTGCTCCTATGCCTCATCTTATCAGCTTCCACTTCTGATCCCTGGGATGCAAGGGAATTTCTAGCATAAACCTTAAGCACTTCCACAAGCCACTGAGTCAGCTTAAATGCAGAAATTATTAAGCTTCTTAAATTAGATGCTTTATTTCTTAAGCCTGAATCTTTCTCCAGAAAGTGGGGGAGAAAAGTCAAATATTTATTAAAATAGTCACTTACCCGGCTGGCTTCAGCTTCACTGAAAGTAAGTTTTCTCCTTTCTCATGAATGTTTGTCTACCCTCTGGTCTCTTCTTTTTTGGAAAAGCTTTCCTGGAATTTGAAATTTTAGGAAAGATAAAAGAATGTGTGCAAATTGGTAAAGTCCATCTTTCTGGTAAAATTCACCTTTCATGAACACAAGAGGGATGATAACGCTGTTGGTTTACCTTGTAACATTCCTGTCCCTTAACCTTGTCTCAGCAAGAGGCTAGTCTTGCTAGTCTATAGCTAGTCTATATCACCTCAGCTTGATGGGCAAAACACAATCTATTAAATAGCTGGAGCAGTGTCACAGGGAATATGGTATTCCTGGTTTGAAACTGGCATAGATAGCATCAAGGTATTATGACTGGGAAGATTAAAAAAAACCCCACAAAAACATTTGTGTTGACACATTAAAAATATCTCTACCACGTTCTGGGATCTTTTTCTTGAGTTTCTGCTCACCTATGTGGTACTTCACGCTAAACTTCTGGCAGGTCTGTGCACATTTTCTTCTTAGGCCTTGCACAATACTTTGTTTGTCTTGTTCTTTTACCTTAGTTTTTACCAATTCCTTGCTTTTTTATATGTTGCATTTATTGTTCTTCATTTAATCCTTACCTGCTTAGATAGTCATCTGACCTAGTTTTGATATGGATTAAAGTAAATCCTATAATGTAAGTATTCTTTCTCTTCTGTATTCTGCCCTGTCATCTGTGTTTTGCTGGGATTTTAGTAACTGGGGCTTGCTTTGGTTAAAGGAGCTTCTGCATCTCTGAGACTTACCCCCTAAGTGACTGGGATCATGCTGTAAGCAGCTTTGTTCTCCAAGTTCTTGGGTACCCATTATCTCATTGCTTCAAAAACAGACTTAATTCTTCAACCTCTGAAGATAACTTTGTCTTTAATTATTCAGTCAGAAACTCCCACTGAAGTGAATGGTGGGGGGAGGAGGGGGAAAGGTCCCTGTATATTTTAAATCATAAGTGCCTGTTTGGAAGATAGTTTTATGTTTTGCAGTTTTAATTCACTCTGGGTAAATACATACTTCAGATGGGAAGGAAGGAATTTCTTACCATTCTTGGGTTAAAATGCCAGCAGAGATTTTTTTTCTGGTGCTGTAAATCCCTCTGTCATTTAGTAAGACTGGCAATGTGTAAGAACATTAATAAATGAAAGCAAACATGAACATCAAGGAAGAGAATTGATTCTTCCTTCTCTTCTCCACTCTGTGCTGATTCCTTCAAATTAGAGCTGAAAGAAATCAAGAAAGAGCTGTGTTAATGTCCAAGCCCTAGGAAAGCTGTTGGATTGTCTGATACCTCAGATCAGCCTTTTGTTCATGCTTTTCTCTGTTTACGAAGCTCACACCTTAATTTTGCTTAACAGTTGATAAGTAGTATGTATGTTGCTGACTGCTCAGTGCTGTGGCTGATTTTCATGCAGTGTCTTGCCCCAAGACTTGCTTACTGATCCATACATTCCTACATAGGAATGCACCTGGATTTCATCTCTTATTTTCACACTTGCATAGGTTTTCCTTTTGGATGATAATGCCGTTATAATTGCTAAGTGATATACAGTCCGAGAGGTCTATCCCAATGTGAAAGTTCATACACATCACATTTTCAGGTATGAGTTTCTATTTCTCCTATTCAAGGGCACAGTACTGGGATTTAACCCTTGTTACTATGGGATTTAAAAAAAATATCTTGTAGAAGGCAGTGAATAGGAGTTCTTAATTTAGAAGAAGTCTAAACCCACATCCTTATGGAAACAGCCAAAACTATAGGAACTTCTGCCCAAAGAAAAACTGTGACCCACCCAGCTAAAGAGATTTTTTTCCACATCCTCAATTAACAACCAAAAAGACTGGGAAAATGGGAACAGTAACTATATTTGTCTTTATAAGTAAAAGAAACAACAAAACCAGGGACTATTTACATACAACTGGTAAACCCAGTGGGAACTTTAAATAATAATGGCTAAAAGGAAAGAGCTTCTCAACAAAGTCCTATCAGAAAGGAAAACCATAATCAACTAAATTACCTATGGTTGCTCAAAATCTGCTGTGTTCAGAGAAAGGGCTTTGCAAGTCTTTGCACCCAAGATAATCTTTAAAAAGACCCAACAACATCTTGCCCCTTCATCTATTTCTTCTCTAGTGGAAATTATATGCTGCTAAATATAAAAAATTTATATTTGCCTGGGTCATTAACAGGATAGATACTTCAGGTGTGCATCACTGTTAGTATTCACAGAATGATCATGAGACTTCAAGATTTAGTGACTTTTTTTTTTTTACAGTCACAGACCTTGGAAACATGAAAATCTCAGATTCTACTACAAAATTCAATATATTCAATATATATATTTCTTAGCTGTTCTAGAGGTAATTCTGGAAATCACTGATAAGGGTAGTTTAAAAGTCTGAGATTCATAAAATACAGAAAATAAAATACCCACCTCTTTTTATTTCTCCCTCAAGAGTTTCAAAGGTTAGGTTTAGTAATCCTTCCTC
Source organism: Chloroceryle amazona (assembly GCA_027560015.1). Classification (NCBI taxonomy): domain Eukaryota; kingdom Metazoa; phylum Chordata; class Aves; order Coraciiformes; family Cerylidae; genus Chloroceryle; species Chloroceryle amazona. The sequence continues at coordinate 10,351 of JANHFX010023348.1, read as the reverse complement.
CTTGGGGAAACACTTTGTAACTTCAATCATTGTTTGTTGCTTCTTTAATTCAGAGTTCTATACCTGTCGGGAGATAGTTTAATTGCTGTGCATTTTTGACAGTCAGTGGGACATTTGCAGCGTAAGATACGGGGATGTGGCTTTGCGAATCTTACTAACACTAGTGGAGGTTGTCTGTTTCCCATACACCGCACTGAAAATGTGACCCCAAATGTTCTTTGTGTACATGTCTGTTCCTAGAATTGCATGGTGCATGCCTGCCTGAACTGTGATCCCCTGAACACTGCACCACAGCTTTGTGCTGTTGTGGCACTGGCTACTCCCCTTGCAATCCAGACACTGCTTTACTACTGTGGCGTTGCTTTTAATTGTCATTCTGCCGGTGCTTGTGAATGTTGTATCTATACAAATGCTCTGTCACAGTCAATGCTGTTCTACTAGACAAAGTGTACCATTGTAATACAGGAAAGGTGGCAGATACAAAAACCTATGAATGCAAGATTTCTTCTCTATGCACATCCACACACAGAAAAAGAGACAGACTGGGCAGTACCTTTTGCCTAGACAAATCTGTGAGGATAAAAAAGCCCCTACTTTCTATCTAGGGATTTTAAATTTTTTTATTTTGTAAACTGAATACATGAGATTAAAATAAACAACATATGTCTAAAATAGTAAGCTCTAACGTAAACAGTACAAATGGACAGCAGTTACGGCTTTGAATAAAAAATTGTACAACTCCCATTCCAGATCTGAGTTTTTTAATCTGAACCCTAGAGCTGAACTGCTGCATGGCTGTAAGCAAACTGCTGTGGGATAGATGCAGCCTGCTCTCTGGCTGGCTGTGCCGGGCAGTTATCATCTGGGTGCAAGTAAAGGGAGCTAAGGACAAAGTCAGGTAGGCAAGACCAACTTTTATTACAAGGTGAGGGTACTCTGTTGCTTGTAGATCAGAGCCCCAAGAGCTTCCAGTCTTTATAAAACTAATAAAGGACTTGTATATCAGCCTTATTGCTTGCATGCTTTTTATTTATAGATATATATATATTATGCTTTGAATTAAAAATTATCCCATGAATAATGCACATATAGTATTTTAAAATAGCTGCATGTCCTAGCCTGCATCTGTGGTGTCCTACTATTGAAATGTACCAGGATTATTTTATTCAAAAAGTTCCCTTCAAAGGATACCAGGAAATTTTAGCTCTGTGGTTAAAGAAGGAAGCCTTTCCATGGGAAAGTCTGGTTTCTCGCACAGAAGGCTTGAATTTTCAGTGTTTTCAAGTTATACAATATTCCTGCCTGAATGCTGAATCTTTCAAAAACAATTTTACGTGAATTAATATACATGCTAGTCCCAATATTACTGCAATCAGCTTTTTTTTTATTTTCAGAAAGGATATTTTCATTTATGCTTAAAGAAATTTATTGATACCTTAACAGTTCTACTGATGCTAGAAGAGTCCCCAACGTAAAATATGTGTCTAAATACTCATACAATTTTTGCTTAAGCAAATATTTTTCCTACAGTCAGGCAACACTTAATCTAACCAACATTTACTCAGATCAATATATTTTAATTGAAACTAATGGTAGATAGCTTAAACCAACAGATTTTTCACTGAACTAAGTACATTAAATCAATAGATTGCTAAAAATTGCTATATCTTGTATAAAAGGTATTTTCATTCTTAGCTAAATTCATTATATTGAAACATATGCATACTAACAGTAATCAAAATACAGACACTGCTGATGGCATCAGTACATTTAGGAAACTCTAGGCAAACTTACACAAAGAAGCCATATAATGCAAGGAGCTAATTTGCCGAAAGTGAAGAAAAAAGAGGGTTGTAGGTTGATTCCTTCTCCCTCTCTGTCAATGCAGGAGAGAATTAAGGACTTGGATATCTGTGGAAATCAGCACACTTCCTATTTATCCATAGCTCAGGTTCTTCTATATGGAACAAGGACAAAAGCACTTCTACAAAGCTTGTCTTCTTTGACTGTTAAGCTTTTGGGCTGGGGACTGTCTCCAACTATCTACCAAGCCAACAAATCACAACAGGACCTCAGTCATAGCTATTATAATGGCAAGCTGATGGTAAATATAGCATTGGAAGAACTGGTAGCTTAAGTGAGAAACTGATGGCCTTACCCATCTGGTATTTTTATATTTTCAGCAGGATACACACAACAGTAGAGATACCACAGCATAGGAGATACAATACAAAGACAACTGGATGGGGTGGAGGCTGGCACATGGTCAGTATTTGGTATTCAGTTACAATTACAACATCATTAGCCTACTAATTGCATGCCCAAGTTTAGTTGATGAATTTGTATGTGTAATTATGGCTTATTGAAATGCACTGTGTTTGCAATGCTTGCCTCTGTTTCCAGGTGACTGAGAAATTTTCTTCTTCCACTCCTCTGTGGTGATTGCACATGTAAAAATATAAAAGATGACCATAACCCCATACAGACAAGTATGTCAGACTGTTGTAAAAAAAAATAATTTCAAACTGGTACCATCAGTCCTGCAATCAGATCTAAAAGAGCTCCTCACCTTGGGTGCAGCTCTGATAGCTTCAATGAACTCTGTGCAGTGCAGCTGGCCAGCCTCACAGAATCACATTATGGGAGTCATACTTTCTGCTAACATATCACCTGCTGGAATTCACCTTTCAAAAAGCAGCCTCCATCTTCTGCAAAGGCATTTTCCTGTTCTAGATGAAGAAACTTCTGCATCTGCCCCAATAAGTTTGCAAAACTGTTCCCTAATCTTTTCCACAAGAAGACAGTGAGCAGAAGACACTAAACCAAACCCATTTCTTAAGCAGAAACAGTATCTTTGTAAGGGAAAATGCTTCATCCTTTTCTTTCACTTACTTTCCCAGTATGCAGCTGAGCAGTCTGAACTAAGCATTAAGGAAAGGATTTATCCTTTAAGAAGAAACTCCAATGATGGTTTGAACAATGTAAAGCTCTGCTTTTGTTTGATAAACCTTTTAAAAAAAACACCCTTTGGAGTTCTGAAGTGGTTGCCAGGACTTTCTGTCCCATGAGAAGCCAAGGTGGCAGCCATATGACATAGGGGCAGAACTCTATGAATCCTGCAAGAGGTTAGAGAGTCTGTCTCACATTCAGAGAGATGCCACTGTATTTATAAGATGGTCTGTGCCAAGGGACAATCAAACTGAAACATGTAGTCTTCACATTCTGTAATAATTTGCTTTAATTAAAATTAGACACATACCTAAGCAGAAGTCCAGATCAGAACATACTCTTTTCAAACTTTGGGAAAGACCAAATAATGCAGTGCTTTCATTTATTTATTTAGTCTAGCTTCATTTAAATATGAAAAAAATGGACAAAAGCTTGGAGCTGACAACTGGAGAGCTATAGACTCAAAGTTCCTCAAAAACTAAGTAGATGGACCATACTATTTCATTTTTTACGTATCTATTCCCTACGATTTACGATTCCCACAGACACAGATGTGAAAATTCAGGTCAAAATGCTTAAATTAAAAGCAAAGAAGGTAAACAATATTGACATTTTAGAACAAAACCCTTTCAGACTCGGTTATCCCTGTTGTTGAGGAAGCTACTGATGTAAGGGAAACTTTTAGAATGGAAGAACAAACAAAACTGTATCTTTTTGGAGAGGCATGAAGCTCTTGATTCTTTTGAGAAATATATTTGATATCTCAGCTCTGTTCTTGGCTCAGCAGAGATCTGAAAGGTTATTAGCTAGAGGAAAAGAAGAAAAAAAATCCAAAATCCCAGACCTCCAAACCAACCAACCAAATCTTAAACCAAACCAAACTTTTCCCAGATTTTGTAGGATATTACAGTTGCAGTCTTCCATCTGAATCTGCTTGGGTCCCTCTCTGCATATCTCTAGCCAGCAGTGCTTCAAATCTAAGAAAAATTCTTCTCATTCACATACTGTGAAACAGATGAATATATCTGAACAAGGAGGAGGGCAAGTCTTTTGCCATTTAGCCTCTCCTGTTACACTGTTTAGATTTTTTCACATTTTGGAGTCATCATTTAGCCAAATTTTAGAATGTATCCTCTAAATAAGTAGCAATATCCATTTAGAAAAGAGATTCCTTCACAATTTAACAGTCAAGTGCCATTATCTCTTTAAAAAGTAAGTTAATTAAGTTGTTGCACACAGCTGAATCCCCTTGTATATTCTGTTAATTCCTCACAACTGGCCCAGACCTACGGCCCTTCAAGTACTTGCAGAGAGGTTTAAAACAGGTAGTGTATTTAGCGAGGAGAGGAGACTAGTTTTTTTCTAGCTAGACTTTGTAAAATGCCTATTATACTGGGTAACTTTATGCATTAAATTGTATAGGGTTGACTGTCAGTCTGAGCATGTGGGTATCTCCTTCATATACATGCAATTGTGTCAGTTGTAGTTAATTGCAGTGCTATCATGTGGGTATTTGTACAAAGCCCTGAGATATAAGATAAAATTTCAGAGTGTATTAATTGTTGCTAATAGATTAGGAGTGCTCTAGTTCATCTGATTTTGGGGGGTATCTTTTATTTTTAAGGTAGTCTGTAAGACACAAACTCACAATATTGCATCTAATGTTTCTGTCTTGGTAAGTCCTAAACAAGGGTTGAAATGAGAAAGTGTTGATAGGACAGAGCATCAGCACTTTTTAATTACACTATTTTGTGGTACAAGGTGGGCTACTGAGATGACCTACAGGATGAAGTCAGCATTTTTTGAATGAGTACCAGCATATTTTTATATTTGCTTCCTTCAGCGCTTCTATTCTCTTTCAAATGGATCAAGTTCCTTTTCTCTGGATCTTTAGCTTTGTCCATTAGTACATCCCCAAAGAGTATTTTGTCAAACATAGCAAAACACTTTGAAGATGATTTTAAGTTCTTGTGAGAGTTATAGCCAAAATTTTGTTTATGTATAGTGATTATTTACTGAGTTAGCACTCCCAAAAGGCAAATAGGAGTAGATACCAGAAAAATGCTTAAGGTAATTGCTAGTTGGTTTGATCTCCTGGTATTTTGTGGTATTTTATGCCGTCTTAATGGCATCACCTGAGATTCTTTGGGTACAAAAATGTTTTAAACTGTGGTCTATAATAAATTGTAAGGGAGTGATTTTCAAGCTCCTGTAGTAAGGAGCTCTGTTGAAAATGTTCTCATGTCCGGGTTGTTATTCTTGACAACATAAGAACAAATGACTATACAAATATTACAGCCTTAAGAAAGCCTGGGGAAAGAGATCATGGTTATTGTAAGCTTGAATCCTACAATGAACAAGTGTTTCCATTTGATCTTTCCAACTTACTATATTTAGGAAATTAAAAGTTTGCTGTGTGATGCTTAGAAGTATTTTCTTAGTTCTTGGATGTTTGCTAAGAATCACTTATCACTCTAAATATCACTACCTTTAAGAACCCTGAGAAGAATTCTTAGTTAATCTTCTTTGGTGCTTTTAGTTGAAGGACACCTTTTAAAGGATATTGGTTGGTAAAGCTCTTTTGTGTGTGTGTGTGTCTTGGATTTATAAGATGTTAATGTGGATAAAACGACAATGAAAAGCTCAAAGGTCCAATAACAACTAACTTCCACTGTGAACAGATAAATATCAACCAAGAAAATGTCAAAGCCAGAACTTCAATACTTAAAAAAATTTCATGTGCCCATGACATGAAAATACTGTCAGCACCTGAAAGAGTCAAGAAAGCTTCAGGGTATCTTGAGATCTGTCAGCCAACTACTCTTCTGAGATGTTTTCAGTAAGAACAATGCTGGAATAGTACATTAGACTATTTAGACACCAAACTGATGCTATCAATAATTTTTCATTACTGCACGCTCTATACGCCTCTTTTGGAACCAGTGCTGACCACACATATATAACTGAGAGGCTGAGCTCTATTTCCATTTGATGTTTTTCTTGCAGTTTCAATGGTAATATTCACATACAGAAGACAGAAATAATAAAAGAAAACCTCTACTGCTCTTCACATCCTTTGCTGTCTAAATCCATTGTACTACTTGGGAGCTAGTTAGTTAATTATTAAAACAATATTTAAAAACAATTAACTTTCAGAAAAATTGCCAGGCCAAATTCTGTTCTCATTCACCCTCAGGCAGTGCCACTTGTGTTGTAGTGTATGAGAGTGGATTACAGAAAACAGTCTCAAATTATTACTTTTCAATAGTGGATAATTCAGCTGTGTGTTGCAGGAAATAACCTAACTGCTTTACAGATAGCCATTATACTCCTTACCCTCTCTTTATCTTGTCCTTTACCTGCCAGTTTCAAGCACAGTGTTTGCTAAAGGAAGGCCTAGGTATCCTTGCAAGATCTCTTTCATCTCTCATTGCAGATAAGATCTGGCAAAGAGGAGTACCACATTATTTTAACACAAAGACAACTGTCACATTATTTCCCCAGTGGCCAATCACCCTGCAGGGGACAACTTCATCAATATTGTACCTGCTTAACATACTTCATTAACTCTGTCAATTACCAGCTAACTCAGCACCTTTTCTGTTGGCATTACACAATTTATTCTTTCCATGTCCCAAAAAGTACCATTTTAGGAACTCCATTCATAATGCATGTAAGGAGATATCAATCTTAAAAATGTATATTAGGAACAATTAAAATAGATTTTCAAGATGGTTTGTGGCTTGTTTCTCAATGGTGTTCAGCATCTACTGCTATTGTTGGATCTTGAATATATGGGAGAGCTTCCTCTAGAAAGCAAACTTATGTCTATTAGAGATGACTCCGAGAAGTTGCCACTGCCAAGTACAGCAGCTAACTTCTCAGTTTAACATACTCTTTTAATCTAAACTTTCAAGGTAAATAAACAGAGATGAGACTTTAGTCATTTCACTGAAGCCTGCTAGGCTAGGAGCTAAGTAGCATATTTACCCTGGACTCCTTCTACAGGCTATGTGGAAAGACTTTCCCTTCCAAAGGGAAATTCAGCCTGAGATAACCTGTACCCACTAACCATGTGATACTCTGCTCCTCACCACAGAGCCTCCATTAAGTGGCTTTTCATTAAATGCGGCACTTAGAACATCCTTGTGAGAAGCAGGACTTTTGGTTCGATGGAGAAAGTTCAAGAGAGGAAATTTTCAGGTGGCTACAATGGCCAGCAGAATGAGGAGCTGAAATTTGGGAATGGAAGTTATGTGAATCCAGGATTGCATTCTGCTTCCTTCCTCAGTTATCATCTCTCTTTTGTTCTTTTTTTTTTTTTTTTTCTTTCCCCTGAAATATGACAGGCTTCTTCAAAGGACACTTTTGAAACTAAGAAAACCTGTATTTTCACAGAAAAAAATCAAACAGTAAATGACCTAATGCCTGTTACAAAGACACCTGATTAAAGCAAATTCAACATACAGTTTAGAACAGACTAGCATCAAACGTTCTTAAAGGAAACAAATGAACCAAGAAAATTGAAAGTCAATGGAAATCATAAATAACTTCTGATTACGTGGAGTTTTCCCAGTCACTTTTCAAAAGGAGTAAGGAGCATCTGATCTCTCTGCCCGTGCCGTAATCAGGCTGAAAGGCAAATCCTTCAAAAAAATGAAGCATGGCTTGAGGTTACCCATTGCTGTTGTGGAGTCCGTTGAGAAGTTGCAGGTTTCTGCATGCTTCAACTTTAAAAATTAACGTTTCCTCTGACTGAATATTTCACTGCTTCTCTTTCTCTCTTCCTGAGTGTTTTCTTTTTTTTTTTTTCCTGCCTCAATTAGTATGTTTCCTCCAACTGTAGCTGTGCCATACTACTGCAGGTATTGATCAGGGCAGTTTCTCTGATCAGTTGACATTACCTGTAAACTCTTGCCATGCTATGGCATTGTAAAATATGAGGTTTCAGTACATCAGTTAACTTTAAAATATCTTAACTGTATATTAAGAAACAGCAGATACCTATTGCCATATGTTACATTTATACCTTCATTATCCTTCAGGATACCTTGGGGGTATTACAGCATTCCAAGTACAGTTTGAACATGCGTATAGTCCAAATGCATAAGGAAGAAAGGTCTCCATAGTGAGGATTGTCTCTGCAATATTTGAACATTTTTTTTGAACACATCATTACTTAATACTGCTGTCTGGGCTAACATTCCTTTTACTATTAGTAGGACAATCATTTAAAATGAACTCTAATTGCAGTAAAAATAAAAGCTTGTGATTCTTTGATGTGCCCATAACTTGAATTTTTGAATTAATCCATGGGGGACTTAGGGAGTTGCAATAACTGAACTACTTCCATTTATGTAAAAGCTGTTTGTTCATAGCCAGGTGTAGCACTTTTTTTTTTTTTTTTCTTTCCCTCCCTCCCCTCCCCTTAAATAAAAATGAACACTGTGCAAACACTGGCTGACTCCTTTTCAATCTGTCGGCACATTCTTTACATCTGTGCATAAACATTATTATCACAAACTGAGAGTGTTACTGCAAAAATTATCGGAGTCCTCAAATATACTCTCTGAAGCTTCCACTGGAATATGGCTTTAATGTGTAAAAACAGTCAGGCTTTAGGAGAAAAAAAAAAAGAGGCTTTTCATTCTCACAGGTTAGACAGGGTTTCCTTCAGTGTTGTGTGTATGCACAGGGTAAATATTTTGTATGTAGTACAGTATTGTCTTCTGACATATAGTTGGCCTTGATAATGTTTCCTATTGTGTTCACTTAAAATATTAACTGTTGATGAAAAGATACGGTCTGAGGGAGAAGGATACAGGACACAGCACATTGTCAGAGATTATAAAAGATTACCTTTTGAGAATGGAACTTCTAGCTGAGTATTTGTGTGCCTGTCTGTAGGAAAAAAAAAGTATACCATCATCTTTTTCATGTTTATAGGGATGACCTTTTATGCTATAGTACACTGCTTTGAAGCACAGTTATTTTTAATTGCTTTATATGCCTATTGAGACCATTCTGCATGTCACTCTGTTATATACAGTACCAAGTCACATATGTTTGGTCAATGAATCTTTTGTTGCTTTGATATTTATGCTGAAGTCTAAGCAGGAGTTGTGGAAACATTGTGTTCTGGGGTTTGCTGTTGGTGTTTTTTTTTGTCGTTTGGGCTTTTTCATTGTCACTCTAGCTATGTACCTAATGAGGTGACAGAAAAAATTAAAAATGACAGATTGGTTTGGCTGCAATGGGGCTGTCTGAGCTATATTTTCCTATAATACAGCTCAATAAACCCAGCTTGTTGAAAGCCTTCTGCACGTGATTCATTTCAGCAGCAAGGGTCCTGTTGAAGGTTTAAAGAACGGGTGGTGGGCTGGGCAGCAGGGAGAGTGGGCTGCTGTCATTCTGCAGGGCTGGCCTAGGCACAAAGTGCTGCTCCCAAAATCATCTAATTACAAGTTGCACAGGTTGGCTAATGCACGTGTATTTCTGTCTGAACACCTTCCAGTCCATAATGCTTGAGGAATTGTGGCAGCACCTTCTGTGGCCAACCCCTTCAAGCCTGGAGGTGGTAGAGACATGATGGTGTATAACAGCAATCATGGGGGATTTGAGTAGCCTCCACGTCTGCAGTAATAAATGTCTCAGCATCCATGTGCCGTTTTGCTGCCACGTGTCTGTTGGAAAAATAAAGCATATCCGAAGAGATTCCTCAAGACAGAATGGTTAACTACAGGTGTTAGACTGATAGCTGGTATAATTAAGAAAAAGGATCTGTCATTTCACAGACTGTGCAGAATAAATTCCAGATATCTGTGCATAATCTTTCAAAGTGCCTTTATCTACAGAGCCAGTGAGGGTGACCACAGAATACCCTGAACCCAATTATGTACTTTCTTATTATCATATTTTTATTTCTCAAGACACAAGGCTAATAAGAAAGATCAAAAAATGTTTGAACCAGAGCAATTTCAAATGTCAAGAACTAGTTATTCTTACAACAAGCTCCCAGGTCTTGACAATGTAAGTTATTCCCTGTTTAGTTTGATTCCTCATGGCGAGTGGAAATGAGGGACGAGGGGATTTAATGTGACTTTGTACTGTGGAATTGACACATGCTTTTGAGACCTGCATCTGACACTGGCTTTGAGGTGGTTTCTTTCTTTCTTTTTTTTTTTTTTTGCGGGGGGGGGTGTGGGTTTTTTTTGGTGTTTTTTTTGTTTTGTTTTGTTGGGTTTGGTTTTTTTTGTTGTTGTTTGTTTGGTTTTTTTTGTTGTTTTTGTTTTTGGAGTGTGTGTGGGAAGTTGTGTTGTGGTGGGTCTTTCTTTCTTTCTTTCTTTCTTTCTTTCTTTCTTTCTTTCTTTCTTTCTTTCTTTCTCTCTTTCTTTCTCTCTTT
>JANHFX010023340.1:8789-56128 GCA_027560015.1 Chloroceryle amazona | reverse complement strand
GGTGGAGAAGGGGTGGCGGGGGGGGGGGGATGGGGAGGAAGCTCAAACAAGCAGAATAGTTCTGGTTTCAATCCTCGCATGGTAAAGAGCTCACAGGACAGTAATGGTTTCTAGGAACAAGTGTAAATTGACATGGAGCTTCAGAAGAGATGTGGGATCTGGGTTCAATCTCCAAATGCTGTAAAGCTCAGATAATGGCCAGAGGGGCAATTTCCAAACCCTCTGTTCCAGCCTGGTGCCTGGGAAGGAACCAAGATCCCATTACAGCTAAGAAAGCCATTTTCTTCTGCTGCATAACTTATGACATTTTCCCTTTTAGATCATGATGAAGCCAGCATCTTCTAAAGTTTCAGAGGGAAATAGAGGCGGGTGGGGAGAGGGCTACACATTTGAGCAGAACAGAAGAACAGAGTAAGAGAAAAATCAGACTGTGAGCACCACCTGCTCTTGCATGCCCTGTTGGCCACCCCAGACAACTGGGCTTGAGCCATGGAAGCTGCACCAGAGAAAACATGAGCAAACACCATCCTCAGGGCTCCACAGCTCCTGCACCACTGGGCATCCCAGCACCTCTGTGGGAGGCAGCTCATCCCACCAAGAGCCAGCAACAGCCTGACCTGCAGGTACTGCTCCCTGACACCCCGTACACAAGAGACAGGAGTGAAACAACATGTGCAGCAGTAACTCACTCCTGCTCTTGTAGCTCACTCAGGCAGTAGCCTCCTGACAAAGCTAGGCTAGTTTACTTGAAGTTGTTCCACTTTGCATAAAGGAAAACAAATAAAATGTGTATAGAATGTTCAAATATTACTTTGAGTGGGCATTTAAAGTTGGCCTGTTATGTAGGAAACCCTTCTTGTATGAGGTTTTATTGAAAGCAGTATTCATCCTGGGAAAAGCTTCAAATTTGATAACTCAGCACTAGCTCCCTTCTCTTGAGCAAATTCTTTAAAATCTAATTCTCATCCCTGGGACTTTCAGCTTTACCTCTAAAGTTTGAATAGGATGGACCATAGAGGACAGGGCCCAATCACCATGAGTGCTGCTATAACATGCTGCAGTTTGTCTATCTGACCTCCAGCTTGCCAGACTCTTTAGCCACAACTGCAGACTTGGGGTAAAAACTCCCAAACACCCACTCGGAGCAGCAACTACCCTACCCATTCCTAATGACCAGGGGTGCTGAGGACAAGCCCTGTCAGCACCATCCCCTGCACAGGCAGTGGGCACAGCCCAGCATTTTGCTCTGGGCAAAGTTATGACACTAGGGACAGGTTACAGCCTGTGGCACAAAGCCTCCTTCCTCTAGGCTTTACCTATGCACATGGAAGGAGCAAACCTGCCAAGCTCAGGAGCATGGCTGCAGATATAATCTGGCTCCTCTGCCAAACTATTTGCTGACAGAATGACTGTTTTATATGTCTATAAGCTGCTATAAGCGCAGCTGTCTGAAAAGCAGCAAAATCTATGATGTGTGTTTCTAAATCCAATGACAGCTGGCAGTGCTGTGCTGCAGCTCATTTCTTCTTTTACACAGTTTAGCTACAACACGTCTCTGCAATCACCCTGATTTATCAACAAACAGCAGTTTCTGGAAGAATTTAAAAGCATTCCCAAATAGGCAAGAAGTGGTCAGCTCTTCAAGCATTCAACAATCTGTGAGCTCCCAAACAGGCAGGCAGCTGGAGGTGGACATGGACAGCTGATGGGAGGACTGAATGCCCGCTCTGGCCACCTCACAGGGAGGACAGAGCTGTGGATCACATTGGGATGGGGACCTTTGAGAAAGGCGTACCTTGAGCAGCTGCAGAGCATTACCTACGAGTGGGGATAACAGTGATTTATATGGTTTCAGGCAGGCTTAAGGTGCAAACGTGCACTGCCAAGGAGGAGAGGCAAGTTGGACCCTGCACAGTGCTGCTCCCCAGCCAAGGAAGCCACATGGAGTGGGATCTCCTCCTGTGACCAAGTCTCACTTACCAGGCATGGGAAACCCCATGCAACCCAAACCCACACAGGTGTATCCAAGATAACACCATAAGTTGCTGTACAGCCATGCACTGAAACAATGCAGAGTGAAAAGATACAGGGGCAGGAACCATGCCTGTCCTCATGCTCACCTCCAGCCGCAGAGCAGTGTCTGCAGAGCAGGTGACAGCAGCTGTCATGGGGACCCACTCCCCTGTGCATCGCTTGTTGCTCAGGCAAGCTGCATCCACATCATTCTTCCAAAGTGCCACAGTTGCAAGGCAGAAGTTTCCTTTATAAGCATTTTTCTCCACATCACATGAAGTGCTAATGCTGCAGCAAGAGGATGGATGTTTTCAGCATTTTCCTGAAAAAAGTGATTTGAGCAGCACAGGCTGAGCAACATCCTATGCACATGTTGCATAGCTAAACTGTAATGAAAGATGTATGGGTACAAAGTATATTTTTAATATGCTCAGCTAAACTCAGTAAAGTGCTTAACCCAGGTAAGCTGTGCATCTAGCTCACCAATACCCTTCAGCGCAGACAGCAGCTCCTGTACACGGCAGACACACAGCTTGATTCAGAAAAGCCTTGCACGGGGATGCAAGGATGCAAGCCGGACCTACCTGGCAGCATCTCTGGCACTGCAGAAAGTGCAGTGTCTGGTACCAGACCTCTCCGCCTCTGCCCTCCCATCTCTCACTGCTCCAGGGGAGAGTGACACTGATCAGTCATGATAGGAAGTGAAATACCACATTGGGAACAAATTCAAAGTGAGGACTTCAGCATTGCCAAACCCCAACATTCAAAAATCATGAGTCAAACTCCCCAAAATCATGGAACTGGCTTGAGAAACCTGGTCTTAACATAATGTTCATTGTCTGCTGTTTTAAAAAATTTGGGGTGCCTTTATGGGATGTTAAACCCTTCTACCAGGAGAGCTGAAATCTGTCTCGTTTTTATTTTTTCCTTTAAATGGCAGTTGATGTGCAGCAAAATAAACATATTATTTTACAAGTTGTTTGGGTTGGCCCCACTTCCCCATGGGTGGGGCTGCAGCTGGTGGCCAGGGAGGCCAGGGCACGCCTGATTCCCTCACAGGCAGGCAAGGCAAGGGGGATGCTCTGCTGCTATGCAAGGATCTTCCCATCTACTCTTACAATCCCCAGCTATTTGGAGGGTAAACACAGAACACACAAAAATCAGGTGCTTCATTTTACATGTCCAAGTCTATTTTCTATCATGCACAGAGCTGCAGTCATGGCACACCACTGAAAACTGCTGACCCCAGTCCTGGCCCATCCTCTCCTGCCTGCTGACCCCATTCTTGCCATTGGCCAGCCCTGGCTGTTCCTGCTCAGCAGAGCAGCTGATTTCCCTGGGAGAAAAAGGGAGTGACTAGGGCTCTTTGCACACTTTGTGAGCTGGGCATCTGGTATTTTTCAAAACTCTAAAATACTTTAACTGAAAACTGTCCTGAAAAAAAAAAAAATAGAAAAAAGGAAAGGAAAAGAAAAAAAACCCCACAACAATAAAAAACAACACATAAAACCGGAAATGTTTCAATCTGAAATCCTTAATTAAAACCACACTCTTTAGTACATAAAGGAGGAAGTTAAAACAGAAATGTACTTTTGCACATTACGGACAGGATTATAATAAACACAAAGCATTGCCAAGAAAGAAGCATTTTCAAGGATAAAGGAGATGAGCTGCACTCAAATAATGTCAGAGGGCTTGTCTACACTGCTGAGTGTCATTGCATTTGAACATGATAGTGAATGACCAAGCTAGGCAGATGAGGGAGACGGTAATTATTGGCGCAGACTGCTAGCACTGCGGCAAGGACCACAACCCGCTGAGGTCTGTGAACTCCACTGACTTCCCACAGATCCCAGACCCTAGTCTTAATTTGTAAAATATTTGAAGGAACTAGCCCTGAATCTTGCTGCTCCTCTGGGCTCACAAATACAGCTCAGCTGGAGGGACCCAGTTTGGCAGGAGCTCTCCCTGGCTAATCTTTGGGGGAATCTTGTACCAAAGCACATAGGGTGGAGTCTGAACCTGATTTCAGAGGCATAGAAGAATGGCTGGAAGAGGCCAGCGTCATTAACCTGATGTCCCCCACCACAGAACCTGGATACATACAAGGAGTGCAGGAGTCAAACCCAGACCCTCAGCAGGACAGATCAGATGTGGGCACTGACAGCTTAAAATTTGCTGCAAGTTTGGAAATCAGCCTATCCCTCTGTAAAATTTTGTGGTTACTTAATATCCATGGTCAAAACAGGCACCTGGCTTCTACTCCAAACTGTTTTGGCCTTCAAGGGACTGGATCTTGCTATACCTTTGCCTGCTCGGTTTTTGTTTCTTCTTCTGGATTGCTCAAGGTTAAGAACAAGCCTCCTCTAAATACACTTTCATTATGCAGCAATTGTTGTAGGACTTCAGCACCTTCATGGTAATGCAAATTCTTCTGAACTTCCAACCAATTCCACAGCTCTGCTGTCCTACAGGTCTTACCAAGCTATGTCAACAAAATGCTGCTGTGCACAATACTTAGGATCTCACGAGGCAATAATGATGTGCTGAGGGAGGAGAGGTCTGTTCAGACACCTGCTCCTTCTCACCAGCCACACAGCTGTGCTTCAGTGTCTGCTTCTGACAGCCTGGCACTGTTGCCTGAGTGAAATGGTCTTCTGCAGAGAGCGGATGATGAAAAAAAAATAGTGTCTGGGTAATGATGGTTGGATGGTACCTCTCCAACCTAGAGAGAGGTCTGGAAACTGGGTCTGACGGGAACCACTCACAAAAGGTAGTGAATGCCCCAATGCCAACTGAAGGCTTGGGATATGGCTAAGGGAAAGGGAAACCACAGTAGGCTCAGAGAAAAACTCTGCTAGAGAATAACAGGGTAGCCTTCCGATCATACTATATGTCTGCACATAAATGCCAGGAAAATAAACAAGACTGCTTGAGGCTCTCATATACACCTACAGCATTTAGCCTCACACATGCTTAATGGAAAGACATCACTAGAGGGGAATACTGATAGGAGAAAATATAACTTGTTTAGGAAACAGAGGAAATAGGAAGGGGTCTTTTTTTCTATGGAGAATACATTGGGGTTCAAGAAGATGTGAGAAACAGACTCTGTGGATGTCCCAAGGGACAGAGAAAGAGACAAGGAACACAGGAGATGTCCCACAGAGCTCCATTAATCAGAAATAGGACACAAATGATGCCTATTGGAGCATCTGACTGAAGGAGTCAATTGGAGTTGGTAGGAACAGGTAATTTTAATCCCTGCATCTACTAAATACAGAGCAGTGAGAAGATCCCAGTCACAGCAAGCTGCTGGAATGCATAGGGAAAAGTTGCTCAGGAGAAGGAAAAGTAACGTGGGAAGGGATGTTTATTGCTTGGATATTATTGATACAGAAAGTTGATTAATAGTTCAAAACTGGAAGTAAATTTGAGTGCAAGTGGCTACAAAACCATGAAGTTCAGCAATCTAAGACAGCAAAGGAATGACAACAATAGATTAAAGATAATGTATTTCAAAAAAAGCAAAATTGAAAAAAATCAGGGCACAGGTCAAGAGGGTCTCTTGGGAAGGGAGTTTAAGGCAGCATTTCCCAAACAGTGAGACAGAGAGGCAACAGCTGTGCTGTGGGTCCAGGGGAGAGAGCAGCAGAAAGAACAGCTAGAAAATACCCTGTAAATACATAGAAATAAGAGGAGGAGAGAGGAAAATATCAGTCTGTAACTCAGTGCAAAAGAGCAAAGAACATATTGACACAGCCACAGCTCTTTGCTTTAGTTTTCCTAGAAACAATTAACTGTGACATGGTTGTTAATTACATTAAGTGTGAAACAGAAGCATACATGAAGAGGGAAGAAACAGATGAAAAATCACTTGGGAAACCTAAACCACAGAAGTGCTCAGTTATCACTACAAAAATCTATGTCAGACTGTTTTGTCAAATACAGAAGATTATTATGTATTCAATAAACACTTTTTCTGCATTTTCACCCAGTATTTTGCCATTATCAGCACTCTGATGAAATGGTTTTACTTCTGGTATACTGGAAGTATACTTCCTGCTTTACTCCCCTGGATACAGACGCATCCCAGATACCCTCAGCCTCCCCTCAATGCTTGCCAGCATTTCAGACTCCTCCATCTTTACTGCAATGGAGATACTGCCCTTGGGAGTACTTTTCTTTAACCTTTTAAGGTAAGCAGGGAAGTACAGGCATCACTCCTTGTAAAGTAAGCATCCAAAGTGGCTCAGGTGAACTCTACAGGAGCTCTACACCTCTATCTTCCTGGAGAACAGTGCAAAGCCATCCCAGCCCTAGAGCTCAACACTGCAGATATACAGACTTGGATGGGATGGATGTTAAATTTCACAACAGTTACTCTGCAGCCACTGCTGCCAGCACCACTCCTCCACATTAGTTAACACATCCTTGGTCGCTGTGGAAATAGAGTAGGGATGCTCACACAGTCTGCCAAGACAGTAGCTCCAAATATCATCCATTAATTGTATCATGCCTAGAGATGGATGTCAAAAATGCAGGGAGCAAGGTAGGCAGAAGAGGCAGATGAGAACACAGCTAAACATGCAGCAAAATGTTCTGCCATGAGCTACTCCAATCAATGTACAGATTTAGGTGTCAGATGTTACCTCTGTTTTTAATACATCTGTGTACCTAAATGCTGAGTGACCTATAGCACTGCCCTTCCTCCTGGAACACAAATCCTTCAACTGAAAATGCATCATATTCTGGAGCTAAAGAGTCGTACTAAAATTGAGTATATGAGGTGCTGGATTAATGTAATGGTGTCATTGGCTTGCCTTCTGGGAGAGGGATCTGAGATTTTTGAAATGTACTTGTCAGATTTTTAAACTTACTCAGCTAAAAAAAAAAACCAACCACCACTGTTAAGCCTCTGAAAGGGATTCTGCCCCCAGCCAGAGAAGACAGCTTTCCAAGGCAATTCTTGAGGATAAAGGTTGATCTAAAGAAGCACAGTTTCTCAGGGTTTAACTGAATGTGTGTCACTGGTTAAGTAAATGGTTATCTTTCTGGATATGGCATAATTTCCACCGAAAAATAAACACATGGAAAATATTAAAATCAACTTATTAAAATAAATTCCTCCCAAACTGCTTGTCAGTCTCTAATTAAATAATTCCACCAGAGAATCCCATCCCATCTGATCACATAAAGGTTATACACACTGGCTCCTACCTCCAGCAAATGGGAACCATGTGGGCAGCATTAGAAGAGGGAAGTGCAAGAAAAGGTGAGTCCAGCTAAAGGCAGATGAAGACACCATGGCACACCGGGGAAGATTAAAAAGAGACAAAAAAAGAAGGGCTGAAAGCTTTTGACAGTGGAGAACAGGAAAGTTTCCATATCTGAGAAAGTTTATGAGCTTGCTCCAAGTGGGAAGAAAGGTGTTAGCAGTTGGAAGAAAAGGCTAGGTCTTGCACTGGGAGGAAATGCTTCAAAAGCATTTACTTTCCAGCTTAGCAACAACCTTTCTCCATTTATTGCTGAGGGCTGTGGATGTTGGAAGCTTGATCCCACAAAGTGAGGCTCATTGCACATTATTGTACAGCTGATAACCGTTACGCTTTCGGAATTGAGAAATATATTTATGCTCACAGCACTCAGAAATGACTCAACAGATTCTCACTCAGATTTCAGGTCACCTCCTCAAGTCATCAGTCTGAAACTTTAGCAGAAGGAATTCCCATTTAAAGAGAGATGATAGGATAAGATTATAAACAGTCAAACCAGACTTGCAACCACTGACCCAGGTTTCCACATTGTTATGCTATATCAGCACCAAAGGGGACAAATAGGGTGAGAGGCTGAACACCAGAAGTCAGGCACCAGGAGCACCTCCTATAGAGAAAAGAGACACAGAGGCCATAGAGGCAGCAAACCTGGGCAGCCCCAGTCTCTTACCAGCAACACTGGCCAGATCCAGTGGTGGTATGCTGCTGTGCAACACAACAGCTTTGATAACAAAGCCTGATGTTGATCAAAAAGTAGGTAACTGCAGTGATTTAGGGAGGAATATGAAATATTGTGTGCATACATGTTTAGAAAGACTTCTTAGGTCATCCAATCAAGAAGTCATCTATCCAATATTTGCATTAGAAGAGGTGGCAGCAGGGAGATGAGGTTTATCAAGCTGGTCCTTCAGTCCATAGTTAGTCATGATTTCTTTCTAGTAAACTTTACTGCCACCCCAGTGCACACAAGTCCTGGCATGACAAATGCAATATAAGCTCCTAACTGTCAGAGGAGCCTGGGAAGCCTCATTATCCAGCAGAAGGGAAACCCAGCCTCCAACAGTGTCCTGGTGGAGTTTTGGCATTGCTATTGATAACCATGCTCCAGAAGGGCATCGGCCAAGGGACTGCACTGAGTTCTAATCAGTGCATTTCCTGTATATCCTGGTCATTGACACCAGAGGTTCTGCAAGTCCTATCAGTGATTTCCCAGTTCTCGAAGGATGGAGATCTGCAAAATTTCCTTAGCCTCTAATGGCTCCTTCCCAAGGACAGACTCGCTAGGAGGTGCAAGCTATTGGCAGCTTGAGGGCCCAGAGGAGCTGTTGACCGTGTTTAGGCCACAATCCAGAAGACTCAATTTCATCCAGCATAAGTAGAGCTGCTTTATTTATTCTAATGGTCTGATGGCGAGGGAGGAGTGCTCCCTGGCTGCCCGCGACATACTCAGCCCTGTTCCAGATGCCGGATCCAATGTACAGCCCTGTTCCAGAAAACAATGCTCACAGGGACAAGGTACCCAACTTCATGTGCCACCTGGAGGCAGGGTTTCAGCAGACCCATGCTGCCTCCCCAGAAACAATTATTATTCTCTTAAACCTGTTGTCCAACGCTGTGCATCTTCCCTAGTCAGGTATGCCCAGGTGGTTGCTCTGCATCTTGCTGGAGGACCCTTCAAGCCTCTCACCTCCAGCAACAGCCAAGCGAAGATGCCTAGAGAAGAGTGTGAGAGGAACAACCATGCTATGACACCTCCCAGGGTACGCTCTGGGCCTGCAGGAATTGGTGGCACAGGCCACCAAGCACACAAAGCTTCAAGAGTCTTACTTAAGGAATAAAAGCAATAGTAAAAACCAGTAAATAATGATAGCCCCAGCACTTCACATGCACAACAACTATGATGAAACTCAACTCAGAGTAACCTGTTGTCCCATCTAAAGGTCTGAGAGCAAGATGTCCTAGTTTGCACAAACCAGCAAGTCTGCTGAGCCCTCAAAGCTGACTCGCGCCAAATTCCAAGAAGACTCGACTCAAATACTGAGGCAATGACTGGAGAAATGACTTATGAAGTGCATAGCAAATGCCTGCAGAGCTGACCAAATGGAGGAGCAGCTTTTACAAACTGCAGAAGCTTTCCAGAGGAACAGAATCTAAGGAGTGCCAATTTGTGTCAAAGATTTTCCATCTGCGCATAAATAAATAAATAAGGAAGATGGAAGCCGACAGGGAGAAATCTGTATTGTCCATCACACAGCCCTATGTGGGTGTAGCTCCTCCAGTGCAGTGTCTGTGCTGGACTCCAGCAAGACTGAAGTGCTGCAGATGGCCAGCAGTAGTCATCTGCGTGGGGCTGAATTATACTTTATAGGTCAAGTTCTGTCTCAAACTAATACTGCGTCCTCTATGTGTTCAAGGTACTCTCTGGACCTGCACAGCATTCACCTGCTGAGGGAGCAACAACGTTACTCAGGCAGACCACGGTCTGGGACAACAAAGAGAACAAAGGAACAAGAAAAGAAGATGTGGGACAATAAGTTGAAGGGAAAAAGAAGTAAATTTATTGGCCAAGCAATGACGTCCCAGCTCCCATTAACTCCCACTGCTGCTCACCACAGCACCTCAGCATAAGGACACCAGCCTTGCCACCCACCGCCACATCCGCAGAGGGAGCAGAGAGGGAGGGATGGAAGACAAAGAGGGGATGAAGGCAAGCCAAAGAGTGCGGGAGGGAAAAAACATTTTGGGGTTTATTTTTCACACAGGATTCACAACATTCTTCAGAAAATTTAATTTTGCTGTCCTGTTCTTGTTTGCTAACCAGAACCAATTTAATTTTAAAACAACACACAGAGCCAACGGGGGGAAAAACATTTTGCAATGGCTCTTCGCTCCCACTTGGAACAGCAAGCCCAGCTTAACTCGTTCGGCTCCTGCAACCGCAACACCAGCCCATGGGGAGCTGGCCTGCCAGCATGGGGAGCCTCCAGACGGGAGGGAATGGGGGACTTGCTGGCGCCGGTAAATGATATGATACAAATGGCTTTTTAAGCAACTTGACGAATCCCACCCCGTGCATCTGTGGAGGCAGGAGGTGATGGGAAAGGGGAGCGATTTGTTGCACTGAACATCTTCCTCTCACTCCATCTCCCCTCTCGACAGCTCATTCTGTGTTTTGTAGAAATGGCTTGTTACCACATTTAACAAAGAGCAGAAAGCTCCTATTCCTCTTCTACTACCAAGAACACTCAGATTTTGCATATGAGCATGTGAGTCTTCTGTAGTTTTATGCCTTGTGTGACAGTTTGGTAAACAAGCTGATAAAAATCAAGTGCTGCTCAAAGGTAAGGTTAACACACTCATGTGCAACCTGACTTGTTGGAGAACCCCAGAAACTCCAACCACGTTGCTTCTGTTTACCATCTGCATGAACTTATTCGGACTAAAATAACAAAGCGTGTTTCCTGATCTCCATCAGCATAAATAAAGCCATTAAGCTGCAAGGCTGTTTACATTCTGGGAAATAGTTCTTGCATTCATCCTGATTGCTCCTCATCCTGCAACCACAGCATCCCCACACTGCATTAGCAGCAGCAGCTCTGCTGCAGCCCACAGCCCCACCAAACACCAGTTAGCACCAGGCACTGGGACCTACCACGTCTGCACCACAAAGCCAATATAAAACCCTTTACAAATATTATATATTGCTGTCCAAATTTGATTTTATAACTAGAAACAAGGACACACTTGAAGGATCCAGCTCTCCCCCTTGTAATATCTGGCAGGCAGAAGTGGGAACATTCACTTTTTTTTAAGGGGAGCTCTCTTCGTAGGTAAAAATCATAAATATTAGCACAGAAAAGACATGGAGCTTGCTGGCAGCATGCTTACAACAACACTGACTTCAGTGTCATGAACGGACTGACACTCTGACATGACCATGTAGAGATGGCACAGCCTCTGTCCCAGAGGATTTACCTTCTGGAAGAGAAGAGGACAGTACCATCTGTAAGTTGTTGATTCCCAGAACATGGGAGCCAAACGCTGATCTCTTTTGGCTGAGGCAACCCCTCTGCTCATGGAGAAGGGCCGAGAGCAAACATCACCCAGTCCCAGGGGAGCCCTCACTGCTCCAACTGGCACCTCTTTGACCATGCAGGGACTGGGTTCCTGGGCACTGGACAGGGCGTTTCCACAAGCCCATGGGACCGTGTGCTGTTCTGGATGCTGGCCTGTGTTGCCAGCCTCATTACAGACCTAATAGGTGCTCGTGTAATTGTGGGAGACTTGTTTTTTCTTGGCCTAGCTTCACCTGCAGAATTGTAGAAAAATGAGAACTCCACATTTGGAAATAATAACCAAAGGATGAAACTGGGCAAATAATGGTGCAGGCCAGGTCACACATTCCCATTTTATTAGACTCAAACCCTTCTGAAAGAATTTCCTTGAATCTGCGTGTGCTAGTTAAGTGCAAATATTTTCTAGAGGACGTTCTGTTTCACAAAATGGAGGGGCTCCGTTTCTGGAAGGCTTACATCATAAATTATCCATTATGAGTTCAGCAAGTTTTGCCTTTCTGCTGTCTAGAAAAACAGCTCTGGATCTGCCCTCTGGGCTCTGCTTGATGAGCCAGCCCTGCAGTTTCACAGTCCCATCAGAAACGTTCCCCTTTGCAAGGCCAGGACGTTGCGTCTCTGGATTGCCGCTCTTCACAGCTTGTGGCTGTGTGTTGGTCCCAGCTGAAAATATCCCTTGACTCTTTCACATATGGCTCTTCCCTACCGTCTCCCTCTGTTAGCAATTAACTCACTGGAGCATTC
This sequence comes from Chloroceryle amazona, assembly GCA_027560015.1. NCBI lineage: Eukaryota > Metazoa > Chordata > Aves > Coraciiformes > Cerylidae > Chloroceryle > Chloroceryle amazona. The sequence goes on along the minus strand of JANHFX010023340.1, from coordinate 44,022 downwards.
CGGATCCAGAATGAAAGACAACATGGAAGATAAATCTGTAGTCCCATTCTCCACCATACTGACAGGGACAACACTGCTTAGCCCAGCTTTGTGCCGAAGGCAGCATGCAGCAGAAAGCCTGCACAGTACGAACAAGCATGAGAAAGAAGCAAGTGTGAGCGCGTTTGCTTTAGCTGCTGATGTTCTGCCAACCATGTCATACGTAACTGTTTAACAACGGGGCTGGTGAAAAGCAGCACACCAATATTTGCTTTTACCTTGACTTTCAAGGCATCTGAACTTTGTAAGCGCTGTTTTAAAAAGAGCAAAAGAAATAAGGGTTTGCGCTTGTGGGTGAGCAATGGTGAGGTCAGATGCACCACAGCAATGCCATCGCCCTCAGCAGAGCTGGTACGTCCAAGGGAACCGTCCTGCCTTTATTCAGAGGTGTTAATCATGTGCCAGGAACCATCGCTGGATCCAGAGCTATGCACCCACTGAGAGAGGTGCTTTCATCATAGCCCTGTAATTAAGTGGATTATGTTAATGTTACATGTTAATAACTTGGAACATCACTTATACTGGGAGTTCAAAGAATTTTAAAAAATGTAAGTATTTTGATAAAGCTAACCAACATACCAACTTTAGTTCAACTCCAAATAAATCAGAAAGGCTTGACTTTTTTTATACCAAGATATTCCTGAAGATACAGAAAATACCTCAGCATAAGCATAGCAAGTCTCAGCCATGATACAGGCAGGCACAGCATGCCAACACACAGCACCTTGCATCAGTCCCTCTGCATCTAAAACAGTTAAAGAATTATTCAACGATTTGCACAGAAACTCTAAATATCCTTACAACCCCTTGGGTTCACTTCAGAGGGACACTGAGTTAAAAGAGCATGCCTGTGGCTGGACTGTGTATTTTAATCAAGTCCAGCCCTTTTTATTTGAGGTGTATGTATCAAGTAGCTGTCCAAACAGGAAGGACACAGGCACAGGATAGTCAGAACAGTTGAAGCTCAAGTACTTGAGAAGAAAAACATCTACTTGTGTGTGGGTTGGCTCTAAGGATGAGGAAATACATGGCAGATGATGCCCAGGGACAGGGTGGTCTTGGCCATGGGATGCGCTTGGGCACACTGCAGCAGATCACTGCAGAATGGGCCATGTAAGGTCAGGGCTGGAAAGGACACCATCCCCTGACCAGGGTCAAGTTCTACTCAGAAGACACCTAACCCAGATGGGAGAGGTGAAAACAGCAGCCCTCCCTGGTCCATTCTCAAGCGTGTGTCAATGTTTCATTGTCAAAAAGACTGTGCTGGCCAGAAATGTTACTACATTATTCAGCATTAAGAAACATTTTCCACTTAAGAACAGACACAAGCTTGAAGCCAGTGTAAAAGCACCCTTTCAATCAGTAGTAACAATAGCATCATTCAGTTCTGCTGATGCTTCAGTAGAGATCAGTACTTGTGCCTGTATGGTTTTAATAAAAGCAGCCAAATAATCCAGGGATGGGCTCTCTAGAAAGCCCTATGTAGGGTCTGTGCACTAGAAAACGAAGCACATGATTCATTGCAGTTAAGGTGGTACTTGTGTGAATGCAGCTGCCCTAGGATAAAGATGTTCCCGGCACAAGCTGAAGCAGTACAGAGCTGTATCCAGACAAGTCCCTGGAGAGGCAGAAGAGAATTATGGAGTGTTGAGCTAATTAAGTTCACAGCCTTAATTATTGGAGCACTACAGCTGATAATGCAAAACCAGCCTTGTAAACAAGCTTCTATTTTCAGCCACTCAAGCCAACAACTTTCCTCTGAAACCATCTCCTGCACAACTCAGACTAGTCCCATCCTGAGGGCACATTCTGGAGAGTGTAAAAAGGTACTCTGAAGCCCTGGACCACCAGGTAATTAAAGCAAAAGAGACTCTGACAATTCCCATTTTAAAACAAATAATGAAATCATGATGGAACATTTCAAACTCATATGTGGGCTGGATCATGCGTGGCTTAAATTCCCATTGGAAAACAAACAAACAAACAAACCAACCAAACAAAAACCCCAAAACAAACCAACAAACACCAAAACAACCACGATGGAAATTCAGTTTTATGAATTGCTTCCAAACTTATAACCTTTAGCTTCCCTTCAGAGCATCCTCTCCTGAGATCACAGAGACAAGAGACAGGGTCACACATGGCCCTCTGCCAGTCCCAGGAGAGCACAGATGGAGGCACAGCCTCACACCTTAACTGGCCCTATCCTTACAGCCATGCTAAAAAAATTTCTTAGAGGCTCTAAAGCTGAAGGAACCATCAGATCACCTTGTCTGACCTCTTGTACATCACACGCTATAGTATTTCACCCACTTATCCATGTGCTGAGCCAAATAACTCAAATTTGGCTGAGGCGCATTTTCTATAAAGGCATCCAGACAGAATATAAAGCATTACAAGATAAAGAAGGGAAGCCACTTTTTTTTCTCCTTAGGTAGTTTATGCAGCCGGATAAATATTTGTGTCCCATTTCTAATAGGAATTCTTTGGTTTTGGCTTCCAGCCTCTGGTTCTTGTTCTGCCTCTATTCATTAGATTAAAAGACTGCAGTAGATCAGATATATTTCCCCCCTCCCCTTAGAACATACAAATTGCATAACTTTTTGGTTGTCTTTTTGATACACTAAACTGACCAAATTTGTGAAGCCTTCTGCTGTGGGGTACTCCTACCACACAGAGCGCCAATACTTCTTGGCACCTTGTGGACCACCCTCCACTCCTCCCACCTGCACACATCCAACCAAAATAGCGAATTGAACATGTATGGCAGATACATGCCTCAGCTGGTGCATGGGGGTCCAGGGAGGAAGAGCTGAAGGGGAACAAGACAACTCTCAGCCACAAGGAAAAGTCAGGGGAGCTTGAATATTGCACCAAACTCTGTCCTGTTGAGTGCCAAGATCTCCAGTTACAACGCCCTTGCTGTTCATGCATGTGATTCACACATCAACAACCAGAAAATGATCCTTTAAAAGAAAAAAAAATACCAACAACAAAAATAATACAAAAGAACAACCAACCTTCAGTCCATATGAAGGCCAGAAAAGATGATCACATCATGTAGGTTACCCTCTCACATAACCACTGCTTCCAGAGTCACCTTCACTGAACTCAATAATTTAAATTTTATTCAATGGCAAAAAGTATAAAAACAGGGTGCAAGAAATGATGTAAAGGTTTGAGACCCTCAGACATGGGACAGCCAAAACAAATGGATGATCATAAGTTGTCAACAGGTGAACAAAGACATCACATATGAAATGAGATTCTTGGGAATTTAAATACACAACACAATTCCCACAGCAACAGTGATTTATACCTCACCCAGTTATCCCTGTCTCATGTTGGTGTACAGCAGAAATGTTAGTGAGGGAACCAGAGCTAAAGGGAGACAAAAAATGGGCATATCTCTACCTGTTCATGCACAATATGTGACACATATTACAATATTTCAGTGCCCACTTAAGGGAATCAGGGCAAATGGGGGAAAAGTTAGAGCACCAACTCACCTATTCCTGCTGTGAGTAGCAGTTTGAGGAACAGGAGAAGCCAAGATGCTGCACTACAGTCCTGGGAGAGTGACAGCGACTGATGAGCCAAGGCTCAAACCCCTCAGATACTGCGATCTCCTGGGAAAACCTGATCTTTAAATGACAAGGCATTTTATCATTTCATACCTTTGCCCTATCATTGTAAATCTATGGGATCAAGCAGGTTAACAAAACAATGTGTCACTTAAGCCATGCTTAGTGATAAGCCTGACCCCAAGGCTCTTCAGCACTAACCCAGATCTGCCCTACACCCCAGAGAAGTTGTCAGATGGACTGCAAGCACATTGCTCTAACCCTGCTGCACAGAAATTGAGGGTTCCCTCCCTGCCCAGGCTACACCCCAGAGTGCTGTTAGGTTACTGTCATTTCTGTGTATCTTTTATTTCGATTCATTTTCCAACTCAGGCCAATCCTCCACTTATTTGCCATTGGGCAAATAAGGAGGAGTTAGCCATTGGGCAAGTAACATGAATGGCAGGTTACAAGAAACATCTTCTCTGGAAATGTTAACTTGAGCTGCTTAGTAAATAAAATGACAGCAGAGAGTGTCTAACATTTGGGGATCACCAGGCACTCATCACCAACAAAAAAGCTTTTAGACATTCTCATGGACCTCCTAAAGAAGGCACTCAAGAGACAGGTGAAAAAATCAGTTAGAATAGCAGAGCTGTGTGCCTCATTTCAAAACAGATGTCAAGCATCATGCAAAAAAATAATAAGTACAAATATATATGTATACATGCAGGGGTGGTTTCACGTGCATCTTTTATTCCGAGTGAGTGTAAGAGCCAAGGACAGAGCTGCCCCTGGGGTCCCTGACACAGCTCTTACACAGCTGTCATCAGCACAGGCAGCTGGGTCACAAAGTTGGGATTTTAAAATCATGATCATCAGCAGGGACAGAACAGCAATTTTAATTTCTAGCATGACTTTAATTAAAGGAAGCAATAAGATTACAATGAGACCTTCAGACAGACAAAGCATATGAGGTGTTTGTCTCTACATTGCTTTAACAGAAGCTTCCTTCAGACACCAGGAGGCACCAGCATCCTGAGAGGGATGGAATTCTGGTGGGTGATGCTCACAGCTACCTACTAGGTATCCATATATGCACCTTCTCCAGCTGGGCAAGCACTACTTTTCCCTAAGCATGAGGTTTTTTTACTTGCATGTAGCCTCCCATATCCCTTCATTTTCTCCCAGGCTTTCTGGTGCTTGAACACCTCCATTAGCTGTCATCTTTTTGCCCTCTAAATTCTTTCCAAAGACTTGCATCTGCTTGTCACCCATCAAGTTAAAGTAAGACTTTCTCCCCAGAATATAATACCCCCCCATATGCTCGTCATAACCCAGCAGAACCACAGAAACCTCACATGCCCAAGGAACCACTGCCCATTACTAGAATCAACAGCCCCAAGTCTCCTCTTTGTACCATTTTTCTCTCAAACACAGTGCAGTTACACCTAAAAGCCACTGAGAGGAACGTCCTTTGCACATGATGCCAAGTTTATTTCTAAGCATATAAAATTCCACATCCATCTCTAGTTTAGTTTCACACTGCTGCTCAAATGCTGACCAAGCAAAAGTCTGCATGTCTGCTATGATGAGAGAGACACTGTGGCAGCTAAATCCCCAGGGTGCATGCAGTGCATTTGTCTTTACTTGTAGCAAGCCAAAATGAGGACACACCAAAACACCCTGTGCTATTCTCATCTCTTCCATCACCTTGTTCATTCAGTGAGACAAAACCCAAGGACAGAAACCCATGGGAGCTCAAGTTCCAGCCTTGACATGGGCTGTATTTAACTTTCTCTTCATAGACTCTAACAGTGGGAATCAGGCACTGGAGGGGGCTACTAGAGAACTGTGTTCCCCTGTCAAGAGCTGACAACCCAAACAGCACAAAACCAAATGGCACTGAAGTTGCTGGTACCGCATTACAGCATTGGAGGCGTTCTGCTGTTGGGAAGCCTCTTTAAGGAACACATACCATGGAGAGGTCCCCATCCCCAGGCACTCCTAAGCCTCAGAGCTGTGCAGGTGGGCAGGAGGTAGCACTGATATCACGGTGTGCCGAAGCACATGGTTCTGCTCCAAGCCTATGAAAAGCCACCAGCACAGATCTGCCCCACAAGGTTCTGGTCAGCATTTCTACAAAGCATAAACCCCTTAAACCTCACGTTTCTGGAATTTAAAACTGACATTTTAAAGCAGCTTAAACATGATGCAAACACTAATAAAAACACCATCCACCAGCTCTGCTGCTGCAAAGCAGCTGGCTTTGAAGTTGGATAATTCACTTAGCATGAGTTCAGCCTTGCATTGCTCTTGAACAAGGACAGAGGGACTGCAGGAGCATCACTAAGAGCAAAATCTGTCTGGAAGAACTACCAGGTTGTTTCTATTTACTGCTCAGGGTACTAACAAGTCCAACAAGGAGAAAAACACATGTACTTTCCTGCTACAAAGGCAATGCGAGCAGCCCAAATGCATGAGGTAACTTAAACCTAAGCTTTTGAAAGCAATGGCTGTGGCTGTTTCTGGGGTTTGGGACATGATTGTTCCAGGGGAACCCATGCCTACGTGACATACTGCCCTTTCTCTGGGATTTGCCTCTTGGGAGTTCAAAGCTAAAACTTTTATTGCATTTTTATTTTGTTTCTGAGCTGGGTAATTTTATGGCCATTAATAACACACTCAAGTAACATACGCCTATGAAAAGGTAATCAAATGTCATGCATGAATCCAGAAATCAGCAGTGGCTCATTCCAAGAGGGATGAGGAAATGGCAAAATAATTATCTTTGAAAGGAAAGAGGAGATGTACTTACACATTAGGAATTAGCAACATGTACTTAAATATCAAGAACCCATACACCAGTAAATTAAACAAAGGCTGGTGCTTGGAGCAATGGGCTCATGAGCACAACTGGCTCAGGGGTGGGCTTCTGTCAAGGTAATATCCCCTGATGCCCTGTTACAGGCTAGGAATACAAAAGGGCATGGATATTACCTAAATCAGGCACCACCTCCTTGAGGATGGAGGAATCCCTATGCTGATATAGCAGCAGATTAAAGTCTGCAGCTACACAGTCCTGGGCTGAGATGAGATGAGATAAATCAAAGCAAGGAGGACATCAGAGGCCAGGAGTGGGAGAGAGACAAGGTCAGTCTTGATGAAGGCTAGCTGCATCATGCTCACAAGTGAGAGGATCCTGCTGATCTGCTACAGTGAACTCAGAAAGCTGCCACCCCATGACTGCAGTGGATACAGGCAGTGACAGCAGCACTGCTTGCTCTTAACCAGGAGTGTCTGCTGCTGCACCGACAGGAGGGTCAGTGGGACGCTGTAGGGTTTCACATCTGGAGCCACAGCAGCCCAGCACCTTCTGGTTGCAAGTGTACGTGGTGCCCATTACCTGTGTTTTTTTTTTTTCTGAAGAGGTTTCTCAAAAGGTTAATGTGCCTCTAACAGCATCAGAGAAACACATTTGTCCAGCTCAACAGAAACAATGACTGAGGGTTTGTTTGTGGAGTGACGTCCACATGCTAATGCCACACTAAACCACCCTCTTGGTTGGTGCTCAGCATGCAGAAAGCAGGCAAAGGCTGTGGCTACAGCAGAGTACAACACTATAGTCAGGAGGCATTTCTGCACTCATTGCAGCGACACTGAGGTCTGCTTTAATTGCAAATTTTCTTGCACTGCACTGTTCCCTTAGGGTTCTGGGCTGAGGATGGAAAGGAAAGAGATGCCACAGCACTAGTCAGAAAAGATTTCTTGATATAGGCTCTTGGATTGCTGCGAAGGAAGTGCAGGCTGGGACTTCTTTGTGGGAAACAACACACACCCCCAAAAAACACCTTATTGCAGGGTAAGGAAGTGTCTCTTTTCTCCAAGCTCCACAAAGGTTGTATTAAAAAAAAAACAAACAAGCCAACAATCCCCCTAAAAAAACAACAAAAACTACAACCAACCAACCATTACACATAGAAAACTCATAGACTGGCAAGTTAAATGTAAGAGGATAATAAAGCAAGTCAAAAAGATTTTAAGAACTTACTAAAGCCTTAAAAACTAATAAAAGTTTTTTTTCAAATGCATCAAAAGGAAGAAGTCTGCCAGAGTCTGTAGAGCCAGTGGATGGCTGAGGCAAAAAGATAAGGCTACAACAGAAAAGCTGAATTAAATCTTGGCATGTGCATGAAGCAGGTTAAGAATGTTCCCACAGCAGAGCCGTGCTCTACATGGGATGAACCAAAGGAATGCTTCCAGCCACATCATCAGCAACAGAGGTGCAATGATAGGGGCTTATAGAGACAGGTAGGACAGGGGAGCTTCGGTCACTGCTTCTCGCTCCACAAAGGAAGCGCCAGCACCAGGAAATCACAAGATGGAAATATCAACTTCCACAGACAGTGCCAGCTCCCCTCCTACCTTATGTAAACAAGCAGAGGAGCTCCCCAGAAGGGCACTGAGGGTGCCACAAAGCTGGATGGACTCCTGAGAGTCTGAGATGAATAAGGAGAAGAAATCCACTAGCAGCAACAAGCACCGAGCTATCGCTGATGCACTGACAATTCTATAACCCTCCTGTCCAGGCTCTCTACTAAAGGTGAGAGATGCAGGAGATCCTTCCTAAGGAGGGTTCAGCAGTCCCCAGGAGAGAAGAATGAAGGTCAACAACCAAACGAGACTTGCTGTCACCCTTATTGCTTTAGACCATTATTTGGGAAAAGGTCCCTGGTACAAGGAGTTTTAGCACAACTTACAATTAACAGATGACAGTGGAGAGGGGGAGGATGGTACGTAAAACAGGCCAGTCTTTTGAGGGTTCAGAAGGATTTTGCTGTGGGTGCTAGATAGGTTGAAGACTGTGCCTACAGCCACACTGGAAATCCTTGGGTATAATAAAACCTGAGCCACCAGTAGCTGGGCAATGCATCAGTTCAAGTCCCTGTGTTCTTCCAGCACAAATTTTATGTGATCAGTACAAAGTATATTCTGTCATCATGATTCATATGGCTATGAAGCTTAGCCACCGTACCACAGATGATGAAATTAGGACCATGGTGCTTATCCTGAGCAACGCTGCCTCTGCTTCCCAGGGTGCCTCCCCAGAGAGCCCGTCACAGTGTTGTCTCTAACAGGGCTGTATTACTAAGGTTAATATTGTTTTTAGAGGGTGGGGGAGAACCCAACCCAACCCCCCCCAAAAAAAAACAAAACAACAAACAAACAAAAAAAAAAACCAACACAAATATGGGAGTGGCAAAAAAATTGGGGGCTGTATGTAGAAATGTGTAGGCTAAGAAAAGGTGTAATTTTATAACTGGACACTTTATTATTCTTATTATTTTAATCTAGACTTCTCTGAGCACTGCACAAGCCCCTTCCTCTTGCCACCTGCTTGCCCATGCACATTTTCCAGCCTCAGTTTTTTTACCACCAAACATTCCCAAGGGATCAGGCTGCTAATGAGGCAATTTTCAATCCATTTCTCAAACATACAAAAATGGATTTAGCCTACCAGGACATGTAAAGCCTCATGGATGGATGCATTGTACAGCCACTGGTCCCCTGACACCTACATAAATGCAGCACTAAGGGAGCTCTGTAGGACACAAACCCACAAAGCCTAACACTTAGAGGTTGACATTTTCTATATATGAGCCTAATTCCCAGCCCACAACACCCTGGAAAATTTCAGGTTCCAATAAAAAGATAGGTTACAGATTATATATTTAGCTTTAATAAATAAATAGGTCTCACTTTCTCTTATTTACTTAGACTTCCTTGGGGCAGGAAATGAGGGCTTTCAATTTGGCTATAGTAAGAGGAAATATGCAGATGAATGGAAGATGGCTTTGCTCCTAGAATTGCTGGCATAATGACTCCACAGTGAGATACCAAAGAACTTCAAGCTATTCAATTTATTTTAGTGACAGATAGCACGTCAATCACCTCTTAAGCACCAGAAAATGTTACAAAGATTTTTTTATTTTTTTTTTTTTAATTATAAGTTACATTCTAATTTATCAAAGCCAGGGCAATTTTTAGAGACAGAATGAAGCAAGACAAATGTATGTACTAGAAATAAGCCTCCTTTTCATACATACATACAGCGAAGGAAGTTAATCATTGGAACAATTTCTCTACATTTTGGAGAATTCTCCATCACATTATCTTGTTAAGGCAGGAATAGAAAACTTTATTAAAATCTGCTCTGGTTCAAGCAGAAGTTGTGAGTTTTAAGTAGGAATTTTTGAATAATTATTTTTGCTCACTGTTATGCAAGACAGATAAGATTTTTGTATTAGTGGCTACCAAAAACCAAGAAAGATTGTAATGAGAGGGAACTCCCATTAAAGGAAATTATATTAAGGGCGTTAAATTCTATTTCTTTGAACTACTCCAAAAATTTTTGCTTTGATATAGATACTCTAATTCAGTCAGTGTTTATTTAGATATCAGAAGGTACTAAAACTAATCATGGCACTTTTCCTTAACACATATTTAATATAGCACAAGAGACTTAGTGAAGCACGTAAAATATCTGAAGATATATTAGTTTAAAACCTTGTAAAACTATGGATTACTAACCCAATGCTATGAATGCATTTAGAGACTTGAAGGGATGCTACAGGATATTAATTCCACACCACCTCCACCCCCCATCACAGCAGCAGGGTGAAGAGAAAGCTCTTCCAGTCCCTCTAGCAACAGAGACAAAATGTTAGAGCCCAATAACGAATTTCTGCTGGACTCGCTGAGGTCTGGATGCATGAATGTCCTTCTCCTCTGGTTGCACACATGTCCTTTGCTAATACAAACAAATGCTGACGAGAAAGAACAGTGAACTTTGAGTCAGAACTAAAATAGGTAGAATAGTCAAGTATTAAATTAAACAGAGCTCTGGATCAAACTTTTCCACATTAGACTGAGCTCCAGCTCACGCACACCACACAACCTCTTTTAGTCAACACAGACACAACCAGATCTGATTCATATTCCAGTTAAGGATCAGCTCTTAATTCCCTCAAACGAAATCCAGACGCAAGGTGCCCCACGTTCCTATGCTGCACAGATTCTTAAACATTCTCCTCCTTCATGTACACACTCTGGACACATAAGTACGCACCACCTCAGAGCAGGCAGATACAGAGATTGCTTTTCAACAGGCGTGCTCCCCAACAGTAGGATGTAGCAATAAGCCTCCTCTGTCTAGTCCTTGCTTAGCTACAAGCCTTTCCTACTTGAACTGTCCATGGATAGCCCAAAATGACAATGAAAAAAAAAAAATCAGGCACTGACCCCAAAAGCCAAACTCACAGCTGCCCCTCACTCTCCCAGGTGTCCTTCTGCACCACCCATATCATAATACCTTACACAGTGCCACTGAATTAGTAACGTAAATGTCTGCAACAACTGAGGGAAATAAATATATTTTTTCAGCCAAACCACAGGCATATTTTCCCATGCTTCAGTCCAGCTGCCTCGAATTCAAAGCTTTTATACCATCTGTAAAGCAATTTGAGCTGTCTGGTCAAGAGCTCTCCATTTATGCTGTTTTCTTCACCATACCTGTGTTGGGGGAGGAAGGAAGGATTAAATCTGAACTACTCCAGGTCACTAACTACAGCAGCTCACATCCCCCTTACCCTGATGGTGGGGAGCGCTGCACGCCCTTACGTACTGATCTCCCTTGTTTTCTGCTGTCTTCTGCTGTCTTCATTAACAAACACACACCACGGGGAATCAACAACAGAAATGCACTTGTCTGAAACCCCCGAAATTGAATCTGAACAGAAGGAATAAAAATGTTAATGAAACTATTGAGTAATACTAGATGTAGCCCTTAACGCTTCCTACATGAATTCTCTTCCCAGTTTGACAGAGAACTAGCCATAGTTATTCTTTGAATATATTTTTTACCTACTTTGTAATAATTTCATCTAAACCAAATGTCCTTGGTTTGTTTTTGAGACAAATTCTACCTCACAGTCAAAATACATCACAGCTATTACCTTGCGAGAGAAATGGATGTCGAGAAAACAAGTTTGTTCTTGATCAGTCTAGATTAGACCAATGTTTCTTCTCATCTTAGATTTATAGAATTGTTTTATAAATTGTTTCATAATTTGCTCTAGTATCTTCCTCACTATTCAAGTAAAAATAACCAGTTTATAATTATCTGGGTCTCCTGCCTTGGACAAGGGGCATTATGCTTGTTGCGCCCCCTTCTGCCAGGACATAACCCATCCTCTATGGGCTGTTGAAGAGGCTGTTCTGGTGCAGACTGGATTATCTACATGCTTTCCAAAGTTTTTTCCTAAACTGTTTTCCTACCCCAGCTATGCAGAAGTCCCACATTCATGGATGCTTTTGAAAGGGCCTCTTTCACATGCTTAGCAGTGCCTGCCAGGCTCCAGCATGGTCCCCATTCCTTAGAACCACAAACCAGCACAGCTTTGTCTGGTCCACTTCTGTGCCACAGCATCAGCTCAGCCACATCTCTCTATCCTTCCTGGGAGCAGAGTAGGTGGTCCCAGGGAAATCACCACCCCATGAATCTGAAAAACAGTTTCTTAACTCTCTCAAGGGTTAATAACTAGACTTTGCCTTTCATAAAGGAGAGTATTCATACTCCTGATTGCAGGCCCAGCAGGGATAACTGGACAGGCACCAGAAGAAAAAGCATCATGCAACAAAAGAGAGAGCATGGCTAACTGTGGGTGGGGAAGATGCTAGAAAGCTAGAACAGACATCCTTGTTCTGCCTTTGAAAAGCCCTTGTTAAGTCTTGATTGCCATCAAACGATGCTTACAGTCTTGAGTTCTACCCTGTGCCAGCTCAGAACTGGGCACTCACCACCCAGGACTGGTCCTTTTATGAATTACAAGTCACACTGACCTCAAGGGCACAGGACACTTGCAGAAGCACCACTGCTGCATAAGCAATTTCACTCTGCCACCGTCAGGTGCCACTGTAGGCAGAGCCAGCAACAACACTGTGGCTTTGGAATAAGGGGTCTGCAATCACAGGCTTAACCAGCAGTAGTTTGTGCGTTTGTCTGAAGTTAAGGAAAAAAAAAGTGAGCATTTTAATTTCCCAATAAAATCTATGCCACAGTATGAGTCATTGTTTGGTTTTTTACACTGGTCAAGAAAGGCCTTCTGGTTTTAATAACTAATACTGCTGAGTTCAATAAAACCCACTTAATTTAATTTAATCCAAACCCTGATTAATGCCAGCTTCCCCTGGAATTTTATCTTTGTTTTAATTTGAGTCACTATGTTAAAGGGGGGGAAAAAAGGACAAAAAAAGACAGAAGGGGATAGAAGTCAATCAGTTCCTGGGCTTTTTTCTGGGTAAAACTCTGGAAAATAGAAGATTGACAGGTATGGTCAGAGTCTATTTTTCTCCATTCCTTGGGCTGACTTTTCCCTAAGAATGTAATGTTTGCTTAGTCTTAAAAAAGGAAGCTTAACGGCTCACAGCTCAGTTTGGAAAATAAAATATTCCAGGGCCAATTAGGATCAGATTTCTTTGCTGGAAGTATATTGCTTTCAATGTGTTAATATTCAAGAGATATGCTACTGTTTAATTGGACACAGAGAGCTCTTAAAGCTTGAGAGCTCTAACATGAAAACAGCCAGCCTCATTCATGAGCTCTGGAGGGGCCACAGAAGGAAATAATCTGTGATAAAACCTCTGATAAGAGGTTTTCATCCTTTCCCTACAATTGTCTGCACATACGTTTATTCAGATTCATATCTTATACAAATAACCAGCAGTAACAGATTTTTTTTTTCCAGGCTGAGAAGTTGAATACCCCAACAGCTAGAGTAGGCGAGCTGCTGATAATGGAGTTCACCACACTCTGTGGCTGTAGGAAGGTCAGCTCTGCCCAGTGTCACACAGGAACCCTGTGACAGCGCCAGTGTTTGGATCCAGTTCTCCCACATCCCTCACCAGTGTCTTAACTACAAGTAAACATTCCCTTTCTCCTTGCAGCCCTCTATCTTATTCTGTGCAAGGAGTAAGCCAAGGTCCTGCCAAGCCAATAGTTTTTAATTATATGATCGCATACTCTTGTAATGCATATATGCAAGGGAACTGAATTAAGGTCACAGAGGCCTGGGTATTTTCTAACTTTTGTATGACTGATTTCTGCAGCTTTACAGAGAAGGTTTTGGATATGTTGTCTGGGATTACCTTTCATTACACAAATGTTCAGGACTACTTGCAAACTTCTGCAGCAGAACACTAACTCAGGACCCTAAAGGAGCAACATAGGCCTAGGTCTCCACAGCAAAGAGAACAACTGATGAAAGCATAAGGTTGGAGCAGTAACTACATAAGAGGCACTTCACTGCATATGGGGTTTAGGTCTTGGTTTGGTCCCACCCCCAAGTAACCAGGGATACTGGAAATTAGCAAGTCTGAGCTCTTTACTGTGCTAGAGGCACTCAGTATCAGTCTGGTGTAGGTGGGTGTCACATGCCGATTCTCATAGTCAGATGTCTGTTTGAACAAGATTGAGTTTTATGTGTGTGCATTAAAGATCTGAAACTATGAGCAAATGGTGCACAGACTGGTATGGTGGAACTTCCCTAGATTTGCTTGCTCCCAGCTCATCCCATCATCCTGAGGCAGAGGTGCTTAAGGAGACCACTGCTGCAATCTGCTGGCCTACAGCAGTGGGACAGAGCCATGCTGGCTGGCACCCTAGGGCAGTGATGGTGTGAGCCACTCTTACTGACCTCCTGAACTAATGTCTTTCACAAAGAGATGGAGACTGAACAGCTGACCATCTTTTCCAGGCTCTGATGCAGACCTGGCCCACGAGATGGGGACCAAGGCCAGCCAGAATCATCCAGCAGGACGACTAGGCATCTCCTTTCCAAAACACATCAGAAGGAGCAAGCTCCCTCTTAGAGCATCCCTCCACACCCAGCTACATGTATTGGCATCAGCCCAGGTGAGGCAACTCAATGGTCCCTGCCCCAGCAACAGGGGATCTGAGGTGGCTGGTGCTTAAGGGGCTCTCCTCTTGTCCACATAGCCCTGGGAGCAAACCACCACTCCAGTGAACGTGAGTTGTTGAGACAAAAGGGCACAGATATCATGCCCTTTCCCCCTCACAGCCCTAGTTCCAGCCCTCATTCTTCCCCTGCTAACACAGAGAAAGGAAAAACCAGGCAAACTACACTAGCAATGAAGAGAGTCAAAGAGGGTGAAGTGATTCAAGTTTCAGTAACTATCTTTTCAGAAAAAAAATGATGCAAAGGAAAAATGAAAAATACATCAGTGGAGAAAAAGTCTATACAGGACTTTGAGCCCTCAGCTGTGCACAGATTTGGTAATAAAGCTCATTACTCAGAGGTGCTGAGAGGGACTCATGAGAAGATGCTACCACCACTCTCAGCCTGGGTACTGAAAGCCCAGAGTTAACCATGCACACCCTGCAGATCCCTAGAGTAACACCCTCATACAGGAAAGGGATTTCAGGCACTGCCACTGTACCTCCGAAGAAATTCATTCCCCGTGGTTGTTGGGCAACTCTTCTCTAATAACAATTAAGCAAACGAATGCAATAAAGAGTTTTATTCAGAATAGGGGCCAATTTGCTTCTAATAGCAGCACTAAGCTCCTAAAAGGGTATTGAATTACAGAGCAGTAAAGCCACAGAAAACAGCCTGTAGTTCTAAAATAGCTACAGGTGCCAAAATTGAGGACTGAATTACCAACCTGTTTCCAATGTTGGCCTGCCAATACTTGACACAAAATAAAAAAAAGGCAATTTTTTTATACTAAGAAAAAGTTGTTTTAACATATTAAATGTGTTTCTTTGTGCAATTTCTGTATTTGGTTTGTTCCAAAACCAGAATTATTCACCTAATAGATTAATGAGATGACAGTAAGCAGAGGTGGAAGGTCACATATAATCAGAGCACATTCTCACACTGTTTATAAAAGCTATTTAACACCACCAAGGATGAGTATATTGTACTTAAGGCTAAGTGTTTCTAGGAGGGGCTGAGCACCTGCGCTGCTCAGCACATGAAGGGCTTTAAACCAAACCAAATCTTCCTTTGTGTGAAGGATGGCAATTATCTTAGATGACAGAGAATGAGATTTCCTGTCAGCTGACCTTCCGCCTCCTAGACGATGGGAAGTAGAGCCAGTCATTGGTAGTACCATCATTCATCACATGTTCCTTACCTGAAAAATGTAAAATTTGAATTCAACATGCTGGCTGCCTGTGCAACCACATGAGGAATGATAATGGAACATGAAAGAAGAGGTCAAATTTACTAAGTGTTGAGGAGGTGTTGTGAAGAGCCACTTATTACTTCAAGATGTGTCTTCAGCAACAGAGCCCATGTGAGCCCCTCTCACACAGATATCTCTTGCCCACTGAGAGTTGGAAAATTCTTCCCAGCTTCAGTGGAAGCTACTGATATGCACAGGCTTGCGTAAGATCCGGCTCATTTTCCTACTCCATTCTCCCTCAAAGAGCCACACAATAAAGCCAAACTGATGGGAACAAGCCTCTGGCGAGCCCCTCTCCTCCTTTCTTTCCTGTTTGCAGAACCCTGCATGTTACCTACATGTAATTAAGCTTTTGCAAAGCAGTAATTGTATCCCCACATCATCCAAAGAGATGCCTTCACCTCCCTGAGCTTTCACTTCCACTTATCAGTTTCCTCTCACAGGCTGTAGCAACCTGATGTCTCCCGGAGATGGGGGAGGCAGATTTTTACCTGTCTCCAACCCCTGCAGAAACACTCCAGACATCTTCAGTCTGTTTGGTTCCTGACCCCTTAACACATTTCCCCGTCTCTGTGTTTCCCATCGAGCAGTGCAATGCAGGTGGGTATTCCCTGCCCAGGGTCAGTAAGCCCAACCAGCAGCACCAGTGCCGCACAGCATGACACCTCTTCCTCGCCACAGTTTTCCTCACCACCACCTTCCTGCTATTTTTCCAAATAAAACCATTGCCAGCACAGCTGTCAGCAGTAAGAACAATGTGCTAAGGTAAGCACCAAGGGAAACAAAGAAGCCGTCAGGCTCTCTGCAGAGTAAACACAAGCTAAAATCCCAAGTCACATAAATCACATGGATGCATGAAGTTCTGGGGGTAGAGGAGGAAAAGGAGGGGCTATTTGTCTTGCATCAGCCCTGGAGACCCCTCCCCAAGACCAGAGCAACTTGTCCAGATGAACTGCCTGGTTTGGCCAAGGCCAGGGAGCTAGCTAGGAAGAAAACCCTGTCATGCCTGTGCAGGCATTTGCTCCTGGGCTCCTCCAGGGTAGTTTTCAGCCCCACAACCAGCTAACACCTCTCTTCTGCAGTGGGAGAGTTGCAGCCAAAATGCAAAGCCTCTGTTCAATACCTACTTACAGGAAACTGCTTTTGCTTCTCAGACTGTACATCACAGGCACTTCTGGTGGCAGATCTACAGCTCCAGACCATGGTGTTGAGACTCAGGAGAGTTGAGGCTTTGATTTAAGAGAATCACAGAGATATGGTTGACTCTTCACAGAATGCGAGGCCCCTAAAGATTACATATATAGGCTGAGCAGCCCAACATATAAAGTAGCTTCTGTAACAATTTTAGTTCCCCAACTGCACTTGGGCTAGAGGCACCAAACAAGTGGACTTCTTACTGTCTCTTTAGCAACTTCCTTCTGCAATGCAGGAGAAAAACCACACACAGGAACAAATGGGGGAAAAAGTATCTTAACATCTCTCAAGCTTCAAACAGTCTGAGACATGCCAAGGAGCCATGGAAGGTGCAGAAGGAAGAGGAGAGTGTTTTATTGCACCTGCCCTCAGCCCACACCCAGCATGGGTCTCTGCATTTCATGGCAGAGCCACAGGTATCCATCCTTTCTTAGCAATACACTCGTTACAAGGGCCCAGAACAACACGTTTATATCCCACATGTTCATCTTCATCAGAAACAGGATTTGCCACAGTGTGCTGAAGACACCCTAAACTGGACTCAGCACAGTAGCAGCCAAAAGAGCTCACCCAGATCTCTGCTCCTGATGGCCCTTAGTACCCCAGAGGATAATCACTCTGTTCACTAACTGCAGCACTGTAAGATGCACTTGACAGAATGTTTCAGACTCTCCACCCAGCAGTTTGGCAGCAACACTCACCATAAATTTCATGACATGGAAGCCAAGATAGTCACACTGCACTAGAGAAATAAAAGGGCTGCCACAGTTGGAGTGTAGCAGAAGTCTCTTCATTCTCCAGACTATTCCTTTTATATCCCCAAACCCTCACTCTGGACTGGGGACCTGATCTGCTCAGAACTAACACTTGATTTTAAGAAGTCTGCAGTACACTCATATCACAAAATGTACATATTTATTTTTCTTTAGTGCAAATATATATGTTCAAGAAGAGCAGTGGAAATGGGGGTTGACCATGTATATTGAAGAAAAACTCTTGTACCTGAATTTCCCATAAATTAATGTGCTTTATGTTATGCATTCTCAAGTTCAGCTCTCCCTTTGCATTATTTGGCTGTTGAAGAAACTTTGCACAAACAGTAACACAGGTATCGAAATATTAAACTCGTTTTCCATTTTCTGATAATCTCTGCCTGACAAAAATCACAAAGAAAATAAAAGAGATAATTATAATAAGCTGCTGAAACGGCGAACAGCAGTTATTTCTTAATTCAGTAGCCTCACATTTTACGTGGATGTCTGAGCTTATAACATCCATGAGTACCATGTGTTAGTTTAACCTATATTGCAAAGCTCAGGAGAAAAGGATTCATTTAGCTCTCTTACAAGTTTCTCCAGTGGTTGAATATGCTTTGCTTCAAAGACATTGCAGGCAATCCAGGAAATTGCAAGAAGAGAGACATTAAGGCAATGCCATATGTGATGATTCTGATACCTACAGAGATAAGGTGAATTACAAACTTTCCCATCACGAAACAGATACAGAATGAAAGGCTTTTTTTGTTGTTGTTATATAAGAAGCAACCAACTGAAAGTAGTGTTCCTAAATGACCTGAAACATTAGTGGTGAAATATTTGTTTTAAATTAGTATTATATTTGTTGCATTTTTTTCCTCTCTGTGTTTACAAAGTCAATATAAGATCAAGGAAGTTCTGAAAAATCTTCTTAAATAGTAGTTAATACTATTAATATCAAATAGTTAGATTTGAACAAAACCAGTGATGTATTTGAATCTCAGTGTAAAATCTGTCTTTAGTGTCACCTCCCTGCAAGGACTTATTTGATCCACTGTCAGACAAGCCCTGATGCTCATGCATACAAGCTGTGCTGGACATATGGGACATTTGCTTCCAGAGCCTTTCCAGAACTCTGCTGTCTCTTCTGAGTTTTGCTATCTCTACCTATAAGCTTCAAAAAGTATTTTCTTTTCCTCTATCTAATGAAAACCAGACTGTGCCCATTTACAGACATGATCACTTTGCATCAGACAATGTGAAAATGAAAGCGCTACCCATCTTGTTTCAGGCACCTGAAATGAGGCTCCCCCTGCTACTGACCACCGTGGCCTTGGGAGAGTGCTCCCCTCCCTGTACCAGGTCAGCACAGGCTTGGCAACAACACAACTGCCAGTGGCAGCTGATGAAAGAAAGAGTTGCCCTCTTGCCAAGACTGGGGATGTCAACATACCCAGTGCACTTTGAGAAGTACTGTCTATCTGTACATGCAGGGCAGCATAAACCCCCACAATTGCTCCAGATAGGTGACCAAGTGTACAAGAAGACATTGTTGTCATCCTTTATAGCCAGACATAATTGAAAAGGGAATATCCCATATCCCTTGTTTCTTCTCACTCTAAGAAATCAAGAGATTCCAAAGCAGAAAAAAAGGGATGGAAGCTGCTCAAAGAGCATATGGAGAGCACATTTTGAAGAATTTGGTGCCAGTATAGTCTGATTTCCGCCCCCCCCCGTGCATTGTCCATGTGGACAGAATGGTCAACCCTCAAATCCTTCTTCCAGGGCACAGTCACATCTCAAGGAATACCTCTGCAGTCTTTACAAGGGCAAAGGCTGGAGGGCTGCTGTGTCAAGCATTGTATCATGCCTGGAAAAATGATACGACAGACCAACATTTGGCAAATATATGAAAGGCCCCCCAGACTACCCAGCAAAACACAATGATAAACATTTCTGAGACACCACTGGCTATCTGAGCTTTGGACAACCCACAGTCAACGCAACTAGATATTCAACCCTGAAGTACTTGCATCAGTCCTGACAAAGCTCATCCTTTAGTGCAACAACCCTGCTGCTCACACTGATGGACATGGAAAGCCTTGCCATGGAGACAAAGAAGGGACTGTGCTTCCCAAATTATTTTTTTTTTTATGTAAATACAATAGAAGTACCCCCCAGAGAGTACACAAAAGGTAAAAAGTTGTTCAGTGCACACACAATACAGGGATGCTGCAAACATGCAACTCTGATGCTCCAGATGTGCTCTGTGCATGTCCAGATGTGCTCTAATTTGAAGTCTCTGCTATTCCCCAGATGCACGTATCACTCATCAGTACACGTGCAAGAGTAGCTCCCAAACTGTGAGATCCCCATGGCACACTTAGGTGGCACACGCCAAGAGATTGCCCAGACACCTCTGCAGCAATTCTGGCCTCCCATGGAGCAGAGCACCCTTCCCGCTAGTGCGCCTGGGAACCATACTTCTCATGGGGCATCATTCAAGTGTAAGAGTAGTTCTGCTTTATCCTATCAAGATCAAAGCCAAAAGCACTGGACTACAATATGGAGAGTTATAAAGGAGGTAACACAGCAGATGCACTCGCAACAACTGGCTGCAATTTAGATCCATGATTTGCTGTTAGCTTACTTCTTCCCTGTGGTATCACCTAGTCATTCAGGTTGAGGATGGGCTGTAGCCAAAAATGCTTTGCCAGAACATGATCTGAAGAAATAACCTCAGCTTGGAATACAGCCTGTGACTATCTGCTTGCTTAGTTCCAGTAAAACACTGAAGGGAAGCAAATCTTCAAATAATTTTTGGTCTCTCCTACTCTTTTTTTTTTTTTTTGGTTGCTCAGTTTGGAGATGGCAACATAGGAATTCCACTATTTCTCTCTTCTTCCATCATCTGCTCAGGAGCCCGCTCACCACTAGCTCACACTAACACTGATGTTCACACTTCTGTCCAAAAAGCCTGGTGTTCACATCTTCATGTGGAAGGGGAATTTGCTTGCTTCAGCCCAGTCATTTTTTTCTGTGTGCTTTTGTTTTGTTGAGGGCGTGTTTTTTTTGGTTTTTCTTTATTCCCTCTTCCTCACACCCCCACACACACCCTCCCCCCCATTAACCTTTCCAGTTTGGACAACTCTGCTGATACATTAAGGTTCCCATAAATTCCCATCAGAATCAAAAAATAATTACCCTCCAGCAATCAATACATCTGCTGCCATGTGCTGAAGTTAGACAACATGCAGGCAGAATAAGCAATTACATTAGAAATGGGTGTCTGAACCATGCCCACATGAGTAGGTACCCTGGCAGGATTTTGAGCTGTCATCCATGTTCTAGCAAGTTGTGGCAGGCCAGATGAGAGGTGATATCACCTAACAAAGCAAGGAGAGAAGGATAAAAGCCCGGCGCCCACTGTCTTCCAGCAAGCTGCATTACAGGAGGCACCTACACCTTTCATTCTTGATGCCAGGGGAGATTTTACCATTTGGACAAGCATAAAGACAGAGACAAGCAGGAGGAAGAAGGGTGCACAAGTGCAGAGCATCATTGTTTGTCCTACAGTCTGCAGTGAGCCATCAACCGTGGCATGTGACAAATTTCCTAGTGACAATTCTGCACATGAAATGTTCCTTTCTCTGGAAGCCTTAGCACCAGATCTTGCATTATGTTAATCCCATATAGATCTGACTAGCATATAAACACCATCATGTTCACAGCTGCCTGGCACATCACAAATACACCTGCTTGAAGTTGACCATTGATCACTTGTCCAAGGGACAGCGCTGTAAATTCAAAGAGCAGGAGAGTCTGCACAGGAACAGTTCAGGAGAGAGTGGGAGACAGCTGTTTCATTTCTACATCTTACAGGAAAATATTTCCATGAAGTGTAATGTTTGGAAAATGTCTAACAACCCAGTTCATGCTTTCTACAGATTATGTAGACTTAGCATTTCTGTTGTCTATACTGGGATAGATGAATAGAGAGATAAAACGAAGCATGAAAATAAAAGACACTTAGAATGCAGGAGAATCTACAGAATGTGCAAAAAATGTAAGAAAAGTTAAATAAAAGAATAAAAGACAAATGAGATATTGTCAAGGCAGCCAGTGAAGCAGCAGAGTCCCAGTTCAGAGGTGGAATCATTAAATGACAAGCAAGGCAGCTCTTACGGAAAGCCTACATCAGTTTTTTATAGCCCTGGAATTCACTAGGGGGAGCATGTGGACAAGGGTGAATGCCAGAACAAACCTGTCTTCCAGAAGAAAAAGGGAATATATCAGGAGTTTAAACACCTTAGAAAAGGGACTCAAGAGAGTGAGGCAGCTTCTGCTCTGGCCACACTCGAGGCATGATACCCAAGAGGTCTCAGGAAGTTGAGAGACATGCACCAGCCATCACATGACAGCAGCTATGGGAAAGCAGGTCGCTTGCTTCCAAAGCAAGGACTAAATACCATGCCCTGTAAATGGGAAGCGAAGAAGTTCCACAGAAAAAAAAAAAAAAATCTGATTAGTTTGCTTGTATTTTGCTTAGATCTAGGAGAGAAAGCTATTAGTCTTTCCTCCCCTTCCTCTTCCAGCCTGTCACAAAAATCTGGGATTTGTCCCAAATGCAAGCAAGCAGCACATCAGACATCATTAGAGCCACCATGTCCCACATCCTCTGCTTCAAACAGGAGTGGGAAGATGCAGATCCCTGCAGGGACCTGTGCAGAAAGGGGGTGGAGTAGCCCAGCAAGGAAGTACAAAGCTCAGGCAGAAAAAGGAATTTTAGATACAGATTGATTGAACAAGCAAGACCACAACATGAGGGCCTTCCTACTGACCCTGATGGAAAATATACCCATCTAGGAAGGGACCAAAAAGGACTTAGGACAGCCTGGCAGAGATTTCCAAAGAATGCATGCTTGGTACAGAGCAGTCTGTGCATGTGCAAAAATCCTAATCCTAAACCTCTAGGAACATACTAGGCTCTGACACACAAACCAATTCCTCTTAGAGATCTCGCGTTTCCTTCAAGTGCACTAAAAGCAATTGCATAACACATGTACAGTTGGCCCATCCAAAACTCCAAGAGTATCCAATCCCTTGCATGTGAAAGTATCAGTGATTTCCAGACAAGCAGCAGCTCAGGGCTCCTATGCATGTGGGCACATCCTACATTTCCAAACATTTGGCAGCCCATCAGGATTCTTGCATCTGTGGACACATCTGGGCTTCTCAGACATGGGGCAGTCCTGTCAGAGCCTCTGTGCACTACAGCTGCATGCAAGACCAGGACACACTTGAGTTTCCCAGGTTTGGCTGGACAGTGACAAACAAGAGGACATATCTTGGGGAAACCTGCACAAGTAGTCATGTGAAGAGCAGACTAGTTCAGGAGATGCAGCCAGCACAGGAAGCTGGTGGCATCAGAGGTTAAAGACAGACACAGCAGCCTGGGTCATCCTGCTCACACCTTCTGCCTGAGGTCAAATCAGCACTCGCATTTCTCAGGGACAAGAACAAAAACTTTGTGCTTCTTCTGGACTATCCTGTCCTTGCAAAGAGAAACAAGAAGCATGGAGTTACTCCCAGTCCCTGTGGGGCTGCCAGAAATAACACAAACCTAACATCTCACACCAGCTGGCGAAAAGGACTAATCTGGCTTCAGGAACTGCTTGAAAGAGAGCCAAGCCTCCCATCCAGTTCTCATGGCCCCCTCCACCTCCCCCCAGTCCCAGTTCTTTTTCTGGCACAATGGTATCCTTTGCACTCGCCTGACAGCAAGCTGCTCCTTGCAAACTGCTCATCGACCCATCCTGCAACAGCATGCTTGCTTGGGACTCCTCTGTGCGTTTGCCATCCCACACCACAGCCAGATACACCACAATGGGCCCCAGCTCTGCAGTG
This sequence comes from Chloroceryle amazona, assembly GCA_027560015.1. Classification (NCBI taxonomy): domain Eukaryota; kingdom Metazoa; phylum Chordata; class Aves; order Coraciiformes; family Cerylidae; genus Chloroceryle; species Chloroceryle amazona. The sequence goes on along the minus strand of JANHFX010023340.1, from coordinate 20,297 downwards.
GCCAGATCAGAGTGTGATGGGGCAGCAGACACTGGAGGGAGCCCCATTCCCTCCTCCGTCTAATCTGGTCCTTGGCACTGCAGCTGAACTTTTGCCCTTTAATTGGGCATCTCAAAATCTTCCCCTGCCTCTGAACCTGCATTTCTCCCCTCCTCTAAACAGCCTGTGCCTCTTTTGAACCCCCAGTTCCAAGACCTGCAGTCCTCTGTAGAAGAAGAGCTTGGTAATATTTTTGCTTCCCCCTTATCAAACAGCTCTGTTGGATCTATATTTATTTCAAGCTATGAGGGGGATTTTTATTTTAATAGTTACTTTTAAATTGTGGTACAATGACCAGAGCAGAAGCATCAGCATCACAGTAACTGGGTCTGTCTTCCTTTCAAACAGGAAAGAATAATTTTGACAGTTGAATAAATAATTGCAACCAATCTGCCCTTTTGTTTAATGATATTGCATAGCCCAAACCAACAGCTATAAAGCAGTTTAATTTAGATGCTGGTGGAAACACAAGGGTTTATTTGCATGACTCTGGTCCTACTACCATGTCCTTCCTTGTAGCCCTGCCTCACTGAGACTCCTGCATTAGAAAAACTGCATAAATATACATATATATATGAAGGCATTTTCCTTCTTTAGGTGGTGCAAAGGAAGAAAGTTGGCATGCTTAGAAGCCTTCAGGCTGCATGTAAACAACTCAAAAGAAAATGTGTTTCAGAAAGAAAAGCCCAAAAATTAATTTTAAAAGGGAAAATACTTTATGAAAAAAAGATACCCCACATAATAAGTTGACAGAGCTGGGCAGAGCTAAATTCAAAACATTCCTAGCCTGATTTTGTCCGCAAGGTTCCTATCTTCTTCTGTCACACATTATTAAACGTAGATCAGAAACAGGATCTGGGATTACAGAACAGACTGAACTCAGGACATCAGAAGACACCTGTCCTATAAATAGGAATCATTTACCAATTCAGAGCAACACACACATGTTTTGGCAGCCTCTCAGCCAATAAAAGCAGAAGCCTCAACATCAGAATTACCCAAGCACTATTACTTTAAGTGTAGGACAATGATTTACATCATCATGACTTAACTCCTCATTTCCCAAATTCTCATCACACATCTGTGATGAATCACACCAAAAATTAACCCTTCCCAAAACAAGCCTGTTACCACTACCAAAATCCATCCCCGTTTTGGAACTGGAAAATCATCTCTTTCTCAAGGAAAAGAGCAACAACAAGAAGCAGAACTTCAGATTTGGAGCTGTTAAGATTGCACTATTGATTTCAATGTCCTTTTGCCTGTATCCGCATACCCCAGGATTTCAACTTCAAAACTCAGAAGTTGACTGAGTCACTGGAAGCACAGACCTTCCACAGTAAAGCGCTCAAACACACCAGTGTGGGATTTTGCACAGAGTTGCAATGCAGCGGCTCCGATTTGTTGACACTTGAGTTTCTAGGAAAAATTAACAGAAACACGTGCAAGGGTCTGTATAAGGGAACAACGTGAAGCTCTGCTTCCAAACAGGTGCAGCCGATTATCTGAGGCAACACTGTGCCGGAAAAAAAAAAATATGCTGTTTTCTTCACAAATTTTAAGAGCACTAAAAACTTCCAGATAATGGGAAGTCCCTGAAGCTTTTAGAAAGTGTTTTCTCATACTCCGTACCTGGTATGACAGCTGCTTCTTTGCAGCTATGGGGAGTTGTGGTTTTCCATTTGTGAAAATTCAAGTGAAATCTATCATTTTTTGGAAAGAGCCTAAGTCCTGGGGTTCTCAAATATCTTTACAGGTTGAACATTTGGAAAGAATCCAAGACTCCAATCAGAGCTTGAATATGTGGAAATATTTAACTCTCTAAGAAACAGTATATAAAATAAACTGTTTCTCTGCTTGATGACTATTTCAGGATTGACTAATGACTTGTCATGGTGCCAAACACCACGGAGATGGCTCCAGAGGATAATTTCTAAAACCTGAATTTGTAACATTCTATCAAATGAAGACTATTTCTGTGTCAAAACCCTAGATCTGGGAATATATATGCAGCAAGATCATAAATGAACTTTTGGACACCAAAGTTCAGAAGTAGCTCTGCTACACTTATTCATTGAAATATCTGCCTTTTTTTTTTGAGGAGGTGGGAAAAAACAAGCTTTCAAATACAGCAGGAAAATAAAGGCTACTGTATCAAAGATAGGTCCCTCCTGGGGAAGCTGGTCTCTGGATCTCATTTAAGGGAAGGATCTGGTGGCAGGGAGTAAAGCTGGCCCTGCTGTCCTGGTCAGCATATCAACTCCTCCCTGGGAGTGGTTATGGCAAGGAGAAGCAGCAAAGCTTTCTTAAGTTCAGCCACCACTGGTCAAAAAGCCCTAAACTTGATCTTTCTTATAGTACCAATGCACATCATACCAAGGCCAGACAGGTTCCAGCCTAGACAGAGGCCATGTTCAACTCCTCTCTTAACCATCACAAAACTGGAGGCCATAGTCTGAGCTCAGCTTTGCTCTCAGCAGAGCAAAAAGTCCATTTGGCCAAGTTACTAGCAAAGGAAAACAAATTCAGTTTGGTTTCAGGAAGCAATTAATTCCTGCCATCACCTACTATCTAGGAAGCACAACACTCAGATTACACACTTATTCATAGTATAAGGATGAAAAGGACCCTTAATGTAACATAATTCTACTTCCTCCTTGATAGGGGTTAGAGATCCAATATAGTAATTACTACACAAAATCCGTAACTTCTGTCTGAAGCAGTTTCATCAAGGGTCTGACTTTCAGGCTGACAGTGGCTGTTAATCCACCTCAGTAGAAACAGTCCAACTTTTATTCTCAGCGTTATAAATCTGCACATTAGCACAGGGCTGTCCTGCATTAGACTTGAAATCATAGCTTGAAATCTTAACAAAGAAAGACACAAAGAGAAGATATTTGCTCTGAACTTTTTCTTCACCTTGTTGGTACTTGTACCTTATGATAAGTTTGTTTGTTTGTTGTTTTTTTTTTTTTTAATTTTCCCAGAGTAAAATAATCTTACTAAAGCTTTGTCATAGGTCCGTATTTCCAGGATTTTGCCACATTTATTACTCTCTCTTCTCAATCTTTTCCAAATATACAGCATCTTTTCTGTTAAAATGGACATCAGAACAGGACATGATGCCCAACACTGCCTCACCAATACCATTTCCAACATCAGAGCTTCCCACTGAGGAAACCTTAGAGGGCTCTGGTTGTGCCTGTCCTTCCAGCTGCTGCTCAGCTCATGCCGACACAGCTATTTGCAACATCTCCAACTCCTTTTTCATTATCTGCTTCCACTGCAAATTTAGCTTATACTCTGCAATCCTGTAAAGTCCAAACTTATACCCAGTATCAAAACACATGAACATGTATTCACCTGTAAAATGATCAGATGCCACCTTCAAGCCCAGAGCTATATGGGGCTTGCTGCTGCAGGAGATGGCCAAAGCCAAGCAGCAGATTTTATATCTGTCCCCTGACACACCATGCAAGATAACTGAAGACTTTCGCACAGCGAGGAGAAAGATATAGCAGGTGTTAGAGCAGCATTGCCTATTTAATACCTTACCATTTAAAAATAACCTTTTACTTGTCACTAGAGCTACAGGGGAGCTGCACCAGATGGAGGTGGGCATTGTATGGGGCTTTGAGAACATTTACTGGTGCCCAGGGGAGCTGAAGCATATCTCAAGACCAGCTGGGCAGAGGGAATAAAATAGAGCTCGAGGTCTGATTAGCAAGAGAAGCTGCCATAGCACCATAGGAGGAAGAATGAGAGTGATCTTGGAAGAGGAAAAGCTGCAGAAGCCAAGCAGAAGAGCCATGAGGCTACAGTGAGGGCAGATAACGATCACAAGAGGCTGAGCTCCACAGCAGCACAGCAGCTAGTGCACTGGAGAAGGAGAGAGGGAGCAGTGTGGATGCATTATGAGGCCATGGGGAAGACACAGCTGCCAACCACAGCCTTGCAGAATGGCATGAACAGACTCAGCAGGGGAGACACACACGGAGTTTGGGTTTGGCCAGGCTGTAAAGAGCAGGCAGCTGTCCATCATGGAGGCTACGTGTGATGTGGAAGTCTGGCTGGCAGAGGGAGGGAAGAAGTCCCGCCTGGGGTGTTCCCCTACAGATGAGCAAGCTTGATCCAAACTAGCACAGCAACCCATAACCCTCAGGAGAGGGGAACTGCAAGTATCACAAGTTTGTGTGCAAAGGAGCATGCTGAAGGCACTGAACCTAGCTACAGAAGGAGGAGAGCTGCATGGAATGGCACCCATCAGCATCAACTCCGGCACTCTGTTCCTGCATGCAAGCATTGCAGAGCACAGAAAGCAGATGTGGCGTGGGCCACCTGACAAACCCTGAAATGCAAGGGCGTGCAAACCCCAAAATCTTGTTTTTCCTTCTTCTATATTCACCTGCTGAAGGGCTCAGAGACTGGCCCAATACCCAGTACCACAGGCAGCCTTCTGGAGGTGCAACCTCCTGGCCCAACCAGTTCACTCCAAGTGGCATCCTCCTTTGTTCACTCCCAAGCACCCTCCTCACATAGACTTGTTCATTGCAACCGCAGCAGAGCTGAAAGAGCATCTTGCTCTGTGGCTCACACCAGCAGCATGAATAAAGTGTTCTAAGCCTGGCTGGCTCCTTGGACATCCTTCCCACACAACCTCTAGAGGCCCCATATGCCCCCAGGCTCTCACATCATACCCCATGGCAGGCATGATACACCCCAAGCATCCTGCTTTCCCACAACTGCTCCCTTGGGGTACTTTAAGCCAGACCCACCCAACACACACTGACAGAAACCAATGCCCTTGTCCCCCAAGGGGATGGAGACACAGGTTAAGCACCATATGTGTGAACAAAAGCAGACAGCTCTTCAAGGCACTAATGCTGAGCAGGTTGAGCAAGAGCCAGTTCACACCAGCACACTCAGGCATCACACCAGGACATACCCATCTAAATGCAAAGCCTCCATGGGTAGGTACTTGTGCTGCTATGTATGTGCACCACTATGGTTATAGTCTCCTACTAAACTAAGGACTGTTGCTGTTCTCAGGTTCTTGTTCTATGTAGAAGATAATACATAGTGGCTTAGACCCACAGCTTTCCTGGGTGAGTTTGTGCCAGGGAGCACCTAGGAACAGTTATACAAGATCAAAAGGCTTCCAGAAGGACCTTCTGCAGTTGGGGTAACTGTTACTGTGTCAGACATCTAAGCAATTTCTTGGCCTGTGACCTCCTCCCCCGCCCCACCATTAGCCTCCAAACAAATCCCAGAGCTGAATCAGTTTCCTCTATTTAGAGGCTCCCCTCAAATTTTCTAGGATTCCCATCTTTCTCTCCTTTTTACTTTACAAATATATAAATAGTCACATCGTCATATGAGACAACTAGAGACTGACTCTTACGGGTAAAAAACAGATGTTTCCCAATCTTCCCTAACAAAGTAATATTTTATATATGGCTCTTCAATGGATTTATAGCCAATGAAGGGATGTTACTACATTAGCTCATGGAGGGGGTGGGTGATAAAAACTGGAAAGGAAGAGCCAGACAAGGAAAAAAGAAGCTATCCAGAGCGCTGCAATTGGAGAAGCATGACAAATGGGCAGCACGGCTTTAGAGGGCTTCGACAGCAAGGCAGATTGCCTGCCTGGGAGTGATTGTCCACAGCTGGAGCATCGCAGAGACCATCTGGTATTTCTTAAACATGCTTTCCCCAGGTGATCCAATTCTTGGAGTACCCCAGCAAAGAGAATAAAAAGGCTTGCTGGTCTCAGCCCCATTTCCAGGGTTCCACTAATTAGTTAATAGATTTATATTTGCACTGGTTTCAGTTTCTCCTATAAAACCTTTGCTTTTGCCACCTTTTCAACAGGAGGGAAAAAAAAAAGCATTTAATTCATGGAGTTTTTCAGTTCAAGTCAATGATTGTGTCTTTTGGCACAGGAAGCCAATATAAAACTTAATGAAGAGAGAGACAAAATTTCTTTTGAACACCTTGTAATCTCATTCCCCACTCCACCTTTAGCTGCACGAACATGCAAATCCAAAGTCTCTCACATTACTCTCCCATTCCAGTGTATCCATCTCCAGTATGAGCCTCTGAAAAGCAGACTGTAGACAACGTGGGAGACTTCAAGAACCTCTTATTTTGCAGATTTTGACCCTTTTCCCAACTTGAAAAAATGTTAAGGTATTTAAGTAACTGTGCATGCCACATGCTCCTGTCCCCATGGCAAGGAGGGCTGGCAGAGGAGAAGTACAGCATTTACTGCTGCCCTCACATTCCCCATAAGACATCCCCTTCCTGAGCCAGGAGCATTGGGAAGCAGCTAACAAAGAAAAAAGAGCAAGAGAAAGCCCTAAATAATAAATGAACAGACAGATGGAAAAGGGGTCAGTGCGAACAACTGGAGAACAAGCCTTGGGAATCAAACTGTGTTCCCACCAGCAGGCAGTGCCCCCACCAAGCAGCACAGGGCAGGCAGGAGCCATGGTCCAACCTCAGAGATTATCCCCAGCACTCACCGCCAAGCCAGGCTTGCCTACCATGCCTCTCCCCTCTCCTCTGTTTTCTCCACAAGTTAGCCCAGCTGCAAAGTGTGGGTCTAACAGAGATGTATCCTGCGTGCCATTTACACACATCCCCAGTTTCCAGCTGCAAGCTTCCCAGCAGCACGTGAATAACCATTCCTGTTATTTTTCATGGGGAGCAAATATATAGGGATAGTGGCTGAAGCACTAAAACTAGTGATACTCCAACTGCAGTAAAATTTGTCATGTCATAATTTGCTGGGAATTTAGAAACAAAACAGCAAAACAAACAAAAAAATAAAAACCACCTCCGACATGATGTTCCTTGGTCTGTTAATATCAGCAGCTACCTTCTCAAAGCCTGCATTTGTAAAAAGTTAGAGGGACTGTAATCCCAGTTAGAAATACATACACAAGGTGCTTCAACTTTTCCAGGCTGAGAAAAATTATCTAATTATTGTGAAGAAATTACTGGCCAAAAGAACTCAAAGGAATACTTAAAGGGTAGGGTTTGTTGGTTGGGTTTTTTTTCTTTGTTCTTAGGTGGCTTAGATGGCCAGAAACAGTATATTGACAACCATGCTGGAAAGAGATTTTGTCTGGAAATCTATCCTTATGCAGTGGCATAGACAGCAATAATAGAAAACAATTCAAGCCATGATTGTTAAGTAAAGAAATAGCAATCATCTGCAAATTACAAAGCATAGAAAAGTATTTTTAAAAGCATATTGGAAAAATTCATGCCTTGTTGAGTTGGGAATTTTATATATAAAAGGAGAGAAATCTGAACAAAGACATATATCCCTTATTTTGTGCACACAGTAAAATTACCAGTGTAACTACAGAAATTTAAATATATGTGCTCCCTATTTGGCAAAAATATATGATTATGAACTTCCCATAACACAATGATGTACTTCACAGTTTACTGATGACCAAGAGATGGATTAGATAACATCTGCTTTAGATAAACACTGTTAAATCACCCACCCTGGATAATTTGCACCTCCAAGCGTGCTAAGGAGATCTCTGACCTGTTGATACTAATTTTTAATAAATCTTGGAATGCCAAGTAATTCTAGGAGGGTAGGAGAGCCCTAACCCCATGCCGGCACTTAAGCAGGACTAACTGACCTAGGGAGCAACAGCCAGTCAGCCTGACAGCAGACCTAGACAGAGTAATTAAAAGCCAATATGAGAATCTACCCACAATTCATTATATTTATATCTCAGCTAATCACTAACCCAACATATGTTGTACAGAATCAAGTCCTGTCTAACTGATGTTAGAGTTTGATTTAACAACTTATTAATAGAAATAATTTGGCATAACTAGATGGATAGAAGTGGCTGAGACAAAAAATTTGTCCATCACTCACTTCCCATCCCACAGGTTGCAGTGCTTTTACCAATCAATTAGATAAATATAAGACCCTTAGAGGCACTTTGTAGATAGCACCAATTAGTACAATGAACAAAAGAGACCCTGTTTACCCTGCGATCCGATTTGTAGGGTTAAAAGGTCACCACCCAACTGAGAGTGCTTGAATTCAGCCAAGACCAAGATACATGTACAGGAAAACAATACAGAGCTCTTTGCTTCTCATAGGCATTATATTAGCATGGGGAAAGAGGAGGCTTCTAACCTGATGGTGAGAGGCAAAGCAAGCTCCAGGGGTTGAAAGTCAGAGTTAAGCATGATGCTGACAAAGAGGAAAAGTATCACCAGCACAGCATAGGATAGGGAACAACACACAAGGTGTGGATGATCTTGGGGCCCAGCATAAAAGCAGTGGGTAAAATTAAATAGAACAAAGGTCAGGTATAAAACCCTCTGTGCAATGTAAGAGTGGAAGGAGCCCAGACACTGGCACACTAGGGGTCTGCTTTAGGCTACAAAATCAGGGAGATCAGAAGCACAGGCTTATTGGGAGCATCTGAAACACAGAACCCGATGGTAATTAGGGACCTTTAACAGCCCACACATTTACTGGGAAAGGAAGACATCACACACAGACTTGCATCAAGTTCCTGGAATTCACTGAGAAGAAAAAAAAGTTGTGAAAGAAGAGACAGGAACAAAACCAGGAAGAAGGCTCCTCAAGGTTTGGTTCTCATCAGCAAAAGGAAAACAAAGAAACAAACTGGAAAAAGCATGAAGGTGTAAAGGACTGTGGGCAAGGGAGCCTAAATGAGTGTTGTAATTGTTAGGAAAAGTAAAACCAGAGGCTTTATAAAAACAGAGGCTTCAGCAAACTCAGTGGGTTGGCAAGCGAGGTTTTGCAGCAGAATGAAAAGGGAGTTCAGGAAAGATGGTGTTTTGTAAACACACAGCAAGATAAGGGAAGAAATGCAAATTATCTTAGTGTGGGGGTATGACAAGGGTAAATCACAGACTCTTTGCAGTACAAAAAGTAGAAATAGAAACTTCATCAGGCTGATGCAGATGAGCCAAAGAAACGGCACCTGAAGAGAGGGACAGAGCAAAAGAGCCAAGAGTTCAACAAAAACTGCTCACAGCAGAGATTGCCAAGGGTACTGAGGAGACATTTAATAACTACATCAGTGGGAAGAGGCAGACAAAGTAGTTCATCACCTCCTGAGACAGAAGAAAAGGTTAATAGATTGGTTTATGCCACAAGCCCTTCCAAAGCAGTTAGTGCATGTCAACCCCCCCCCCCCCCAAAAAAAATATCTGTTTTCTATTAGGTTTATGCATTTTCTTTATTCTCTACACAGCACCAAGAAATGGCTGGTTCTGGTAATGACATTACATGTTATAATGTATGCAAAACTGCTAATTTTAAGATGCACAGCTTATAAAGTGTTATATCTTCTCCCATGAGGCTAGTTAAATCAAACAGCAAATGGAATTTAGTAAATACTGAACACATCATAAGAAGCCACTTTCCCTCCAGTTAAAAAAAAAAAAAAGCAATAACCAAATCAGGTAATGAGAATGCCAAAGTGTGGTTTAACCGACTAGAGAGTGTCACCTGAAAAAAAGCTTCACCTTCATGACCTCTCACACACACACACCATCAGTGCACAATGAGTTGTAAAACTACCAATTAGGGTAAGAGGCAGGAGATCCCAGGGGTTTGGCTCGCAGCTGTCTCAGGAAGCAAAGAGATATAAATTGGGACACAATTCCACAATAGCCAACAGCTCACAGTTAAAGCTGAAACATTTAATGATTTGTTGATGCAGACTTTGTGAAAAAGGACCAGAAACATAATGCAATTAAAAGCATCAGAGATGTTTTCAAATAGACAGAGGTCTGTCAACAACTACCTCAGAATTTTTGGAAGATAAGTGAAGTTTCAAAAGACTGGAAAAGGTAAATTAGAGTGGCTAAAATCATCAAGTTGAAAAATCAAGGGAATTGCAGGCCAGTCAACATAACTGGCAAATTTTGAAACAAATCATCAAATGATCTATCTGCAAGGAAGGGCTGGAAGCAATAGAACTGCCACATGAAGGCAACCTACCTTCTCTTTCACAGAGAAAAGAGGTCTTTTATGTCAGATAGAGACAACATATGTTCTATACCTTTGCTTTCACAAGGCTTTACCTCTAGTTTCATATAAAATTTTCATTAGAAAATTAGGAAAAAAAAAAAAGAGTCTAGATGAAATTCCTTCTAGGGAATGCACAGGTGTTTGAGAAATGATACGCAAAAGCACAGGTATGAACAAGCAATATTGTACAAAAAAAATCCATGATTATACAGGGATGTACAGACGAGAACATCCTGCACAAGGTACATTAAATAACCCTGCTAGTGTTCAGTCAAGAACGGCCTCAGCTACAATACTGGGCTGATTTCAAGACAACATGCTTCAAAAACAGGCCAGACCAAGTGGAAAGTGCACAAGGGACCCCAGCAAAACATAGAAACACAAAAAAAATTTAAAGAGGGTTGGAAAGGGACCTCAAGAGGCAGAATCAACCACGCATGTGTCATTGAACTTGAAAATAACATGGCCATGAGGAAAGAGCAAATGAAAGGCAGTTGTTCAGTGTAGGGAACAACAGTCTTCAGGGAAGCATGATAACAACCCTCAAATATGTACAAGATTTCAGCAAAGAGGAAAGGAGTGCTGTAAGCTGCTCTCCGGGTCCATAGGGAGAGGACATGCCATAGCGGGCTTAAATTGAAGCAAGAGGTTTTGAAAACACCAACCCCATAGTGATACAGATAATTACACCCTAGAGCTGTTTGCTGAGGGAGGGTACATCTTTCCCCTCACAAGAGGCTTATGAACAAAGATAAAGCCACATCACTTGAGTCAGTTAACGGTGATGTCCCCACAACCTGGGCAACATCAGTGTCTGGCCACTGAGCCCTGACAACCTGCTAGCTTTACACAGGCATGCCCAGGAATGCAATAGATTTCAGCTACACACCAAACGCCCTCAGAAAGCTGTGTAGTGAAAACAAACAGCCGCTTTGCTGCAGAATGAGCTCATATAAACAACTGATAATAGCACAAAAATACTCAGTTGCAAGAGATAGAATTCCACGGTTTATTTTTCCCAGTACCATCCCCTCAGTTCTGAACTCGAGGTCTCAGAAGACACCTGCAAGCCATCCTCAAAAGAGACCTAGCAATTCTGCTAGTCATTAACTATGGGCTCAGGACAGATATTTTTTAATGACACATTACAATTTTTCTGCTCCCTTTGTCCCAGGAAAACCCACAGTGTTTCACAGCAATTCTCTTTCCCTCTCTCTTTCCCATAGAGGCTTACTGTGCTCCCCTTGCTGACACAACTTCTGTACCAGTACCCCACTTACGCTACTCAAGGAGAAAAACCTCACAGAAATTATTTTTGCTGTATATTTAGCTTCAAATACCTATTTTTCTTCTTCTTCAGCCCCAACAAAGGGTTCCAGCCCCCCCCCCCCCCCCAAAATTTGTCTGTTTATCCAACT